>MU227885.1:2062597-2077338 GCA_018584345.1 Thuja plicata
AAATGGACAGGCTTGCGACTTTACATTAAAAACACTAATTTTCATCTATTAATTAATGGTTTTTTAATCATTAATTAATCATCTATTTTCTTCTAAATTCATTCCCCAAATCATCTAATCCAATTCTAAAAATTAATTAAATAATTAATTTTATTTAATTAATTAGCTTTAATTGATTAATTATCATCAATTAATTAATTAAACTCAATTTCCTATAGTTTAAATTCAAACATTTAAACTTACTAATTAAAGTCTTCCAATTAAATTAATTTAATTTTATCAAATAAAGCAATTCTTAATTAAAAAGAATTCAATTATCTCACATGTTGAAAACAATTATTAAATAAATGAATTAAATACTCATTTATCTTCAAAAAGATAACTCCAATTAGATCACATGGGTTAATCCACCCATCTCTCCAGTCCACATGGGTAACTTCACCCACCTCTTCAGTTCAGAAAGGCAACTCATAATTAGCTCTTCAGTTAACCAAACCCTATCTCCTCTTTACCAAATGAAGAGGTGGAGTTTACTTAGGACCTCTCTTGTTCCTTTTGATCTCAACCGTTCATCTCCCCATCTCTGGGATTGATCTCAACCATTCATTTCATCACCAATTCATATATAATAAACCCTTCATAACCATTTGAAGGGTCTAGGATTTCAAGCTCTCATGCGCCATTACTCTGTCAATTTGGTTCTAGCATTCAAGCCATCTTGCAACCACACACACACATTTCAATTGTCAAATTCTTGAAGCTTCTGAAGTCATGGACGCTACCCCGCCAATACTGAGCATCAAAAATTGTGTTTCAGAAGGAGTAGAGAGAAACAATAGAAGCTTCAAGCATGGTGGGGTTTGCATTTATTTGTCTTCCTTTCTCTTGCTTGTACATTTTATTGCTCACGTTTTTGTTATTCATTTATTAGTAATTATATACTTGATATGCATTCATTTGTGCAACCATTTGCTACTAACCCTCACCTTTGGAAAGCTGTGGGAATCAGAAAGAGAGGCGTACATTTTGGTGAACCCGACATGAAATAAACAGCCCAAATATCTCTTGCAGACAAAGAAATGAATTGATCAACCACGGTCGTACGGTCGTAAATTTAAAAATTGCACTTTTCTTTGACATTTGTACTATTTCACAATTGTTGGTATTTTTCCGCAATCATCTATACTATGCCGCAATCAACTGGTTTAATACCGTAATTGATTGCAGGCTTTCACAGTTATTCTATCCATTTCTTGTCTTCTAACTTTTGGTATTTTTCTGCAATAGCCCGATCCATGCTCGCAATAATTTTGCCACATTTGTCTGATCTGTGCCACAATCGACAACATTTTGCCACAGTTGCCAGTTAATTACCGCAATCAACAGCATTTTGCTACAGTTGCCAATTAATTACCGTAATCGACAAAAGTTTGCCGTAGTTGCCAGTTATTTACCGTAGTTGATAGAACATTACTGCAGTTGCAGGAAGATTGCCACAATCGTAGGAAATATTGCAATATCAGATCCAAATCTTCTGCCCATCTATTTCTAAATTGACATTCTTTTCAGTTTCTGTGTAGGATTGGATCAAGGTCATCAAGGACAGAGAAGGGTAATTTTTGGTAAGCATCATTTTGTTATTTCAAAGTTTCACATATTCTCATTTTGTGAATAATCCCTTTTGATACTAACTTGTTTAAACAACACAAACTAAAAGGAATTCATTTGTCGATTTGGGTTTAAAAAGAATAGTGCTTGCAAAACTTATCACACCTCATACTTTGGATTTGGGCTTAAAATTGACGTGGGGATTAAAACTGAACAAAAGCAAAGAATCTTTCAAATTGGTGCTTTAAAAATTGAACAAGCAATCAACACCTACTTATGGGCTTAAAATTGAACATTGGTGCTTGTATGGTGGTGTATCTTAGTTCACATTTCAAAATTTGGAGCTTAATTGATTTACCTCGTGTCTTGAGTTTTGGGTGCACTTGCACAAACTATTAGATTACAAACTGTACACCTCTCTCCGGTTTCCCATAGCTTTCCAAGGGCGGGGGTTAGTAGCAAAGGTTCACAAGTGAATGCAAATCAAGTACGCAATAACTACTAAATGAATAGCAGAAACGTGAGCAATAAAATGTACAAACAAGAGAAAGGAAGACAAACAAATGCAAACCCTTCGATACTTGAAGCTTCTATTGTTTCTCTCTACTCCTTCTGAAATGCTATTCTTGATGCTCAGTATTGGCGGGGCAGCGTCTATGACTTGAGAAGCGTCGAGAACTTTACAATTGAAATGTGAGTGTGTGATCGCAAGATGGGTTGAATGCTAGAACCAAACTGACATAGTAATGGCGCACAAGAGCTTTAAATCCTTGATCCTTTAAATGGTTATGAAGGATTCATTATATAGGAAATGGTGATGAAATGAATGGTTGAGATCAATCCCAGAGATGGGGAGATGAACAGTTGAGAACAAAAAGAATAGGAGAGATCCTCAGTAAACTCCACCTCTTTATTTGGTTAAGAGGAGATAGAGTTTGGTTAATTGAGGAGCTAATTATGAGTTACCTTTTTGAACTGAAGAGGTGGGTGAAGTTACCCATGTGGACTGGAGAGATGGGTGGAGTAACCCATGTGATCTAATTGGAGTTATCTCTTTGAAGATAAATGAGTATTTAATTCATTTATTTATTAATTGTTTTCAACATGGGAGATAATTGAATTCTTTTTAATTAAGAATTACTTTATTTGATGAAATTAAACTAATTTAATTGGAAGAATTTAATTAGTAAATTTAAATATTTGGATTTAAACTATAGGAAATTGAGTTTAATTAATTAAATAATGATAATTAATCAATTAAAGCTTAGTTAATTAAATAAAATTAATTATTTAATTAATTTTGGGAGTTGGATTAGATGTTTTGAGGAATGAATTTAGAGGAAAATAGATGATTAATTAATGATTAAAAAACTATTAATTAATAGATGAAAATTATTGTTTTTAATGTAAAGTCGCAAGCCTGTCCATTTTAGGGTGTCTACATTTGCCCCTCTTTGATGCGATGTGACTTGTCACAGTGTGTCAAAGATTCTTTGATTTTGCCCCAGCTTGCCCCGGCATTGAGTAGGTGTATTTATGCCCACTCAACAAATTTGAGTGAAAAGTCGTGAGACGAGTGTTAATTTGTTGAAAATGTAATTTGTAGAATTGGGTAGCTGACTGTTCTGAAAAATAGTTGAAAATCTCCTTGTAATTGACTTTTGAAGTTTTCGGGGACCGAGAAGAAATTTCGGGGCTCCTGGGCGAAAATTAGGGTTTTCAGAGTCCCTATAAGTAGCTTGGTGGGCCCTTCATTTGTCACATTGTGATTTTGAGCTCTGAATTGTGGTAAGCTTTTCTGTCTTATTTCTGCTTCATTTCTGTCTTTCTTTCAAGCTATGGCTGGTCTTCCGGGTGTCGTGTACATATCTGATCGAGTCCGGTCCTATCGTCGACCTGCTGGCTCTAGACGCCCAATAAGTATTCTCGCTTTCCATATCATTTATTACATGATTTTTAGCATTTAAAAATTGTAATTTTGTCTGAAATTCTAGGCTATGCCGCACTCACTATCGATTTTGCTGCAATTGCAGTTAAAATGCCACAATTGACGGTTGTGTGCCACACTTGAGTGCCTAAAATGCCGCATTTGCTAGTTTTGTGCCGCATTTGCTATTTGGATGCCACCCTCGCATAAAAGTACCACAGTTGTTAGCTTTACTACCGCAATTGATTTTTTAACACTGTCTGCATGTTGTCGTAATCAGTTATCTACCTATTTTAGCTTTTGTAATGTTCATTAACACTGAAAAACTGATAATTTGCTATGTTTGTTACTCTGTGCAGTTTGTTGGTCATATTTTGCGGTGTTGGGAGTCCAGGCCTGCTGGATTAGTGTATAGATTTCAGCTCATTGAGGACAAGAGGTCAGTTCTTCGTGACCTTGGCTTATATTGGATTTGTTATATGCTTGAGATCACGACCAATAGGGGTTTGATCTCCGCTCTAGTAGAGCATTGGCATTCCAAGACATGCACTTTCTGGTTGCCCACTGGAGAGTGCACGGTGACCTTGGAGGATGTGTATCATATTCTTTAGCTCCCTATCCAGGGTGAGTTGGTGGAGTACTCCACTTGCACTGGTGTTCCTTCATTATCAGAGCTTACTGGCTTGCCCTGAGATCAGCTCGGGCTAGCTGGGGATTATGACATTCCCTGGTCGAGATTTGGACTGGGATTAGATAGACTGTCCACTCTCTTGGGTAGTTTGATATGTGGTCTTCTATGTTTTGATCGGCGGCAGCATGGATTTGCCGTGGGGTTTGGGAGTGTACTTTAGAGTATGGTCTAGGACCATACTGTCTTTGCGTGGGGCCCCTGTATGTTGGCCCATATGAATTTTCATATGATGTATGTTGCCTACCTTGATGGTAGGTCACTTGGGTGCGGTGCTACACTCCTACAGATTTGGGCGTGGGAGCATATTGCAGTATGTCATCCTGTGGGTTCTCGTGCTCTTCCGGTCGATAGGTCGTATGTATTTATGTACGATGGTGCTATAGTTCAGACTCACATGGGTCACCTTTCCTATTGGCGGTAGCAGTTGGATATGATTCCTTATTTCATCTGCGGCCGTATAAAGACTATCTTGTGTGGGATGGGGAGGATATCCGTCTTCCATTTTGTTGGCAGCGGTGGTACCTGATTGGCCGTGTGAGTGATCATGTTCACATGATTGATTTTCATAACACCGATAGGGTGTTGCGGTAGTTTGGTGAGCAGCAGGATGTTTCTGATTCCTATGCATATTTTGCCCAGCGTTCTCGAGATGCACATGTATGGTGTCCTGTAGTATCATTAGATGCTGCTCGTACTGAGTTTTTGGGATTGCTGCCCATTGCATGGACCTGGCGTTCTGCCACTATCGACCCAGGTTTTTATTTGATTTTCATGTTATGTACTTTCTTTCTACTCTGTAGATTATGCTTTGTATAGTGTTTGTATATTTTGTATATATCTACGCTGGTACTAATAGTCAAATTTTCTTTTGCAGGTACCACGCTGTAGTACGATGCTTACTGGCTGCAACATTGCCTGATTGCATTGACCGATGTGTCTCATCCTGTCCCCAAGACTATTATGCAGAGAGCTTGACAGGTACAGCATGGCAGGGTAGGCTATGTCAGAGGGAGAGGAGGTGGCAGAGGAGGGAGGGACAGAGGTGGAGATGGTGGACTGGGAGGAGGCGGAGGGAGGGATGGTGGGCGAGACAGAGGGAGAGATGGAGGGAGAGGGAGAGATGGAGGGAGAGGAAGAGGGGATGACGGAGGTGATGATCCTGGTCCTGGGGGAGCTAGTGGCACTATTAGATTGGGAGGTGGGAGGTGTGGAGGATAGGCTAGAGTTGGTCTTGGGACCATTTTGGAGGAGGAGGAGGTCGTAGAGGAGGAGGTACCTCAGTTGGTGCGCAGGGTTCGCCGGAGGACTGCCACTGTTTTGGCTCCCCAGGTGGAGGAGAGGGTGGAGATTGAGGAGGTTGATGTGGAGCTTGTGGATATAGATGTGGAGGCTTTGGATGAGCATAGTGCGGAGATAGGTTCCTCGGATGGGAGTGGCCGGAGTAGGAGCAGTGGTGGTGGGGAGAGTGAGGAGGATGTGGAGAGTGAGGAGGAGCCAGCGAGGCAGAGAGGGGGTTTGGGAGGTCCAAGTGGAGAGGGGGATATGGATGTGGCCATGGGAAGTATGGACGATGATCCTTCAGAGGTGGAGTGACTCTCTGGGTAGGTCCTAGAGTTGCAGAGATGACTTGCCCTTGCTATTGCTTGTGCTACTATTTTGGAGGCCCATGTTACCGGTGCAGAGGCCAGGGAACGACAGGATCCTATAGAGGTCCGTTATTTTATTGATAGTGTACAAGATGTGTCCCATAGGGACATTTTGGACAGATACTACAGATCTGGGTGTGAGGCCCAACGGGAGATAGATTACTAGAGATGCCATTATGAGGGTGTCGTTCCTTCTACGGAGAGAGTACCCAGTTATACTACGTCACAAAGATCCAGCAAGACTCAGCGGTCCCAGAGCAGTGGTGTTAGAGCTATGGGGTCCTCTCACCAGACTGATGTTGATATGCCTCCCCCTCGTGCCCCTCCTAGTGAGGGTGGGGGTATCTCTTGCTGATTTTATTCTCTATACCATTTTTGTAGTGATCTATTGTATTCTCTGAGTTGTACCATTTTTGTATCTCGACACACTGATATATGTATATATGATTCTCTTTGTTGGTTACCCTTATGTTCGGCCTTACGACTTTTCATTTGTACTCAGATGTTTTGATCTATATGAGATGCAGCTTTGTTTTGATATGATGTGCAAATGCTTTTACCTTCTATATGCATGTTCTATATGATTTTAGATGATGAGATGTTTATGTCATGTGCTTCTAATATGCAGACTCGTTTACATGAATGATGTACTTTTCTATGATACTGACGTGTTTATGCAGGATGGTGTAAATGAAATGCCTATGTGAATAAGATGTTTTGCGAATGTATGTAATGCTTATGATTTTATCATGTATGCAAAATTTAACATGTATTTTTTGTATTTTTCTGATGTACTTTATGGCATGAATGCAATCTATTATGCACAAAATATCTGAGTAATGCATGTGTTAGTCAGAAAGAAGTTATTATGGATAGATGTGTTTTGAGATCAATCTGATAGAATGTAAAGATATAAATGTTTCTTTTTGCTTGTTTTTGTGGATAGATTAGATCTGATAGAATGGATGAATGTCTCAAGTCGCTGCCCCTATTCCAATAATTGTCATCATTGCATCTTTTTTTGTATTTTCTGACATTCCAGAAGAGCGTCAAATGATCCAGGTCACATACTACCTAGATACCCCCATGACCTCTTGATAGCAGAAAGAGTAGAGAGATTGAATAGAAAAAGACCCATAGTGTACCCAAATATTGATCATCTGGATTCAACTATGTCCCCTGTTTGAAAAGAAAGAGACACAAAAGCCCCCAGATATTGACCATCTGGATACCGCTTGTCCTCTAAATTAATCTAAAACAAAGAAACCAAGATAGAACTCCTATGTCACCAGAGTCCATCTGGATAACACATTGAGCTCTTGTTTTCTGAATAGGGAAAGACAAGAAAACAAGATAGAACTCTTACGCCCCTAGAGTCCATCTGGATAGCATCGTGAGCTCTTTTTTGCAAACATAAAGGGAAAGACCATAGAAACCAAGATAGTTCTCCAAAACAACTCAAAGTCCATCTGGATATTGCTTCAAGCTCTTGATTTATATAAAGAAAACAAGTAAGCTAAAAGAGAATGAATGTCCAATTCTTTCCCAGGTTTAGTCTCAGATCATGGAACTGTGCGGCTACCAGATAAGTGGCAGCGCCTACCGCATTTATCCTTAATCATCATGGCCCTAAAATCAAAGTGAACATTTAACAGACAACAATCAAAGAAAATAAGTGATGATCTATCATAGCTACTCTCCTCACATGGTGGATCCTGGAGTAGCATAAGAACATAACCCTGAAATATAGACTGACATCTGACTGACTTGACTGACCTAGTCAACATTTTTGCTTGTATCTTTGATGCACTGGATCTCTTGATTGGTCAACTCTTTGGATAGGCTTGTTTGGCTTGTTGTGATTGATCATGTTGGCAGCTGATTAATCTGTGTTAGATGGGCCAAATGCTTGGTCGCAAAGCTCATGATTGTGATAGTAGTGTTTTGATAGAATTGAATTGTTCTAATCGTATTGGCAGCTGATCAAGCTATGTCAGATGTGCCCCATGCTTGGTCGCAAAGCTCATGATTGTGACAATTTGTTTGATGGATTTTGAAATGATCAAGTTGGCAACTGATCAAGCTGTGTCAGATGGGCACGATGCTGATTTGCAAAGCCGATGATTGTGACAATTGATTGACTGGGCATGCTTGTCCCTTTCTATTTTTGACAACCGAGTTGGTTTTATTGCTTGGGTTTTTTTTGCAATTTTTTGAATGTTTTTGATGAAGATTGATTTTCTCATGATTTTTTGATCTTTTTAGGATATTTTGATGAGCTTTTCAATTTTTAGAATTTTTTAGATCTTTTGGAATTGCCCCCTAGTCTGGTGGACCAATAAGTAACCATGGGTAAGTGCTTTGTGCTCATGGGGGTTTGCTCTTCGAGATATGGCTTGGGATAGTCAGGCTTGCTTTTGGAGTGGGCTCAAGCCTTTGGAGCTCATTGATGGTAAAGCTGGTTTTGAACACTTGGCGCCTGTTTGCTAGGTTTTCACCAAGGTACCTACTCAATAGCACCTATTTACCAGGTTTTCACTAAGAGAATGATGTTGTTTTCTCTTTGTTTTTTTGCTTTTTTGTGTTGTCGCCAAGGTGCCTGATTGCCAGGTTTTCATCAAAGGTAACTTTTGTATTTTTTGATTTTTTTGGTATTTTCAGATATGTAGATAAATGCCTTAACCATAGAGACCTTTAAGGGTAGAACCTCTTCAGGTGCATGCTGTTGATGTAACTGGGAAGCTGATCTCCTTCTGGTGTTGCTAGTATGAATGCCCCACTCTGGGTAGAGCTAATAATGACATATGGTCCTAACCAGTTTGGCTCAAATTTCCTAGGTTTGACTTGTTTTGTTTGATTCTTCTGATTCTCCATGAGGACAAGGTCTCCTACCTCAAATGTTTGTGGCTTTACCTTTTTATGATAGTTCCTTCTAAGGCGATTCTGATAGCCTTGTAAGTGGTCGAAAGCATGTTTCCTTCTTTCATATAGCAACTCTAGCTCACTGAGCCTTGCTACTCTATAGTCTTCATCGGAAACTAGGTTCTTCAATGATATCCTCAGGGATGGGATTTCTACTTTGAGGGGTAATACCGCCTCTGTTCCATAGACTAGGGAGAAAGGAGTTACTCTCGTTGGTGTTCTCACACTAGTTTTGTATGCCCATAATGCTAGACTAAGCTGTAGATGCCAGTCTCTCCCTGATTCATTCACTATTTTCTTCAGGATCTTCAATATTGTTTTATTCATAGCTTCTGCTTGTCCTTTTCCTTGAGGGTAGTAAAACAAGGAGAAACCTTGCTTGATATGGAACTGTTCGCATAGGTCTTCAACATCCTTGTTTTGAAAAGGGGTACCATGATCCGTCAAGATTGTTTGGGGGATCCCGTATCGACAGATTATGTGATTAAGCATGAACATTGCTATCTATTTTCCTATGATGTAGGTGAGGGGGATTTCTTCCACCCACTTTGTGAAGTACTCTATTTCTGCAATGATGTACTTGTGTCTATTTTCTGAAGGTGTTATCTTGCCCACTAGGTCAAATCCCCACATTGAAAATGGTAACGGTGATGTGATGGGATTCAATTCTTGGGCTGGTGCATGGATGAGGTCTCCATGAATTTGACATTTTTACACCTTTGAACATGCTTATGTGCGTCTATCTCTATTGTTGGCCAATAGTATCCCATGCAGATTATTTTCTTAGCTAAGCTGTTGCCACCTCTGTGGGTTCCACAGATTCCTTCATGTACCTCATACAAAGCTTTCTGGGATTCCATCGAAGTGAGACAACATAATAATGTTCCATCAAGACTTCATCTGTATAGAGTAGTGGAGAGGATTGTATACCTAGAGGCTTGTCGTATGAGGGCTTTTCGTTGGTTTCTAGACAGGTTTGGAGGTAAGACATTGTTTTGGAGATAACTATAGACTTCTTGGTACCATGGGGTTTCAGGACCAACAAGGACACACGCTAATTCTGTAATAGATGCTTGATGTGATGGCACCAAGAGTTGCTCCACTAGAAATTGGAATTTAGTATTGTTGCCTGGCATATCAATCAGTGATGCTATGGTAGCCATTGCATCTGTCGCTTTGTTCTATGCTCTTGGGACTTGCTCGAAGAGAATATAATGAAACTTGGTTTATAGTCTTTCCATCTGCGCTCTATAAGGTATGAGTTTTTCATCCTTGGTCATGTAATCATTGTTAACTTGACTAACGACCAACTGTGAATCACCAAAGACTTTCAGGTTCTTGATTCTCCATTGAATGGCTATCTTTAGACCGATGACCGATGCTTCATATTCCACTATGTTGTTGGTGCATTGGAAGTTGAGTCTAAAAGAATTTGGTATTGTATCATTATCTGGGGTGATAAGTACTATCCCTGCCCTCGCTCCATGGTTTGTACATGATCCATCAAAACAAAGTTGCCATATCTTGATCACTGGCTGTAGTGTCATGATAGTTTCATCAGGAAAATCAGAGATAATTGGTTGGTGGTCTTGAACCGGTGCCTCTGCTAGTTGATCGGCGATCACTTGTCCTTTGATAGCCTTTCTGTCCACATACTCAATGTCAAACTCACTTAAGATCATTACCCATTTTTTCAGTCTTCCAGTGAGTGCTGCTTTGCTTAATAGGTATTTGAGAGGATCAATATGTGCAACCAATTTCATTTGATGATTCAACATGTAGTGTCTTAGCTTCTGAGAAGCGAACACAACTGCCAGGCATGACTTCTCTACTGGTGTGTAGTTTAGCTCATATCCAACCAATGTTCAGCTTAGATAGTATATGGCCCTCTCCTTCCCATCATCATCATGTTGTGCCAAAAGGACCCCTAATGCTGATTCTGTTGCTGAAATGTATAGTAACAATGGTCTACCTTGCACTGGTGGTACCAATATAGGAGTTTTAAGAAGGTAGTCTTTGAATATTTGAAATGCTTGTTCACATTGTTCTGTCCAAATGAACTTGATATCTTTATGTAATAGATGTTGGAATGGGTGGCACTTGTCTGCCAGTTGAGCTATGAAGCGTCTTATTGATTGGAGCCTTCCTTGTAACCCCCGAAGTTGTCTCAGGTTTGATGGTGGAGGCATGTCCAATATTGCCTTGACCTTTGTTGGATCCACTTCAATTCCTCTGTGTGATACTATGAACCCTAGTAATTTTCCCACTATGACACCGAATGCACACTTTTTTGGATTTAGTCAGACTTTGAATTCCTCCATTCTATCAAAGATAGGTCCCAAGATTTTTAGATGGTCCTTTCAAAGTATGGATTTTTCTAGTATGTCATCGACATAAACTTCCATTGTCTTATGAATGAGATCATGGAATATAGTGGTCATGGCCCTTTGATATGTTGCTCTGACATTATTTAAATCAAATGGCATGACATTCCAACAATAAGTTCCCCAAGGACATGTGAAAGCTATTTTGTGTTGGTCCTATGGTGCTATCCTTATCTGGTTGTATCCTGAAAAGCCATCCATCAGTGATAGCATTTTTTTCCCTGCAGTTAGGTCCACTATCATATCGATATTTGGTAAAGGAAAGTCATCCTTGGGACATGCTATATTTAGATCCTGAAAATCTGTGCTTTGTAACTGGTACCAGATTTGATATCCATTTTGCATATGGTATAGGTCTGATGAATTTTGCGTCTAGGAGCTTCTTCAGTTCTGCTTTGACTAATAATGCCATGTGAGGATGCATCTTTCTTAGTTTCTATTTGACAGGTTTTGCATTTGGTAACAACAAGAGATGGTGTAGTACCAACTCTGGATCTAATCCTGGCATATCTAAGTAAGACCATGCAAAATTGATCATTCTCTCCTTGAAGAAACTGATGAACTATTCTCTTTCCTCAGGTGTGAGAGATAGTGCCAAATAGATGTTCTTTGGGTTCTTGTCATCCCCCAAGTTGATTTCTTCTATCTCCTCTGCTAGTAGTGCTGATTTCTCCTCTGTTAAGGGGAGGAGTTTTCTCTTTCCATCTTCTAGCACCTCTGTGAGGTTTTCGCTAGAAGATACGTCAATCTTTAGCTTTTTATCTTTCTATTCTTTTTTCTTTTGTCGACTGGAAAGAGGAGCTTCCTCCCCGAAGTATGTCGCTCTGTCTAGGTTGATAGAGAATCCTGCCTTGTGATCTCCTGATGGAATGCCTTCTCTTAGTCCCATAAAATGAGCAATTGCTTCGTCATTTTCAAAGACATCAAGATTAGGTGGTCCTTGTTGATCCCACTCTATAAGTTCAGGGTGTACAAGACAGACACTTTCACTACTGCATGGCTTTGGTTGACCGAATTGGACGGCAGATATGGTTCCTACGAAACTGGACTGTGATGAGGACACACCACTTGAGGTCTAATGAATGATATGTTTGTCTATACAGGGTTTTTTGGTAATGGTCAGTTGTTCAAATAGGTCTGCTAGGTTTATGATAATATCGACTTGTGGGAAAAGGTAAGGGATTGATGGCTCAGAGTCATGGAGGGATTGCCACTCATACTCGTTGGAATCAGTCTCAAAGGAATGTTCTTCTGATGTCTCACTTCCTTGGGTATCATTGATTGCTAAGTGTAGGTTTATTTGGGATTGTGTGGATCCCTTTTCGGTGGGAAACAACTACGCTAATATGTTTCTTATTAGGACATTCTTAGTGTTGTGCCCTTGGTGCATCTGTGCTATTTGTGTGATTGACTTGAATTTCTTGAACCATAGGACTAGTGCCTTGTTTTCCATAGCCCAAACCTCTAGTGTTTCTTTGGGTTGGTGGGATAGGCAATTCATACATGCCCTATTGCCTTGCCCACAGTCCGGTTGTTCCATCATACCCAAACCTTTGTATCATTGTGTAACCGTTACCGTAGTTTACCAAAGGTAATGGTGGTCAGACTGTCTTAGGAGTGTCTTTGTATAACCAATCATTAATGTCTTGCTCAAAAGGATTCTCTTCCGCTATGTTCCCCCATCAGAAAAAGGTTGTGGGAGGACATCTAAAAAGAACCGGTTGCTGAGATTCTATTGCACTGACAGGTGGTGGCATACCGTGATTTCTGGGACTTAAAGGCATGTGTGTGATTATGAAGGCCTCTTCATATCTATATTTGCCACATCCTTTGTCCGTGATGGTTATCTTACTTGCTTTTTCTGTGACCTCTTTAAGGTCTATTTTTGAACTGGATGAGACATTGGTATCTTTTTGAATGACTATCTTACTTGCTGTTCATTTGACATCCTTGGGATTTGCTTCTGAAGAGGATGGGATACTTGCATCCTGGTTTGATGGTACTTGATTATCCATGCTGATTTGGACTGCATTGCAATATTAGAAGGGATTGGGATCTCCTTCTATGATAATCTCCTCTCCTTGGTGAGGGAATTTGATGCATTGATGGCATGTAGATGGTATAGCTTGCATTTCATGTATCCATGGTCTCCCTAATAACATGTTATATCCCAATTCGAGGTCTAAAATTTGGAATGGTGTGTTTTTGACCACAGGACCAATGTGAACAGGTAGAATAATAATACCTTTAGAGGATCTTTCCTCTTCATCATATGCTCTAATATTTATCCTTTGGGTGACATCAATGCTTGATTCAGAATAGCCTAGTTTCTTGATTAATTTTAGAGTACAACTGTTTAAACCAGCTCCACCATCAACAAGGACTCTACGTACATCACTTTTGTGGATTTGGACAAGCAAGTGAAGTGGATCATTGTGCAAGGGTTTATGCGGTGGTACATCATGGTCTGTGAATGTGGCATGTTTGTTTGCTGCTATATGATTGACCATGTTTTGGAAGCTTTCTGGTGTTATGTCCCTTGGGACTGCTGTATTTTGGAGTGCTTGGTCAAGTGCTATTTTATGTTGCAGAGATATGCACAAGAGGTCAAACATGGATATTTGGGCAAGTGTGCACTTTAGTTGGTCCACTATGCTTGTTTGGGGACCTGAGCTAGCTATAGGATTGGTTGATGTAGTAGCTGTGGATGGTACTCCTTGCAAGATGACCCTAGCATGATGAGTAGTTACAGCACAATTGTTGCCTTGGTCCCTGATGGTGATTGCGGCCACATGATTATTTGAAGGATTTAGGCAATTTATGGTATTATCATTATTGGAATATGTATAATTAACTTTATTGGTTTGTCCACCAGACCTGGAGGCTTTTCCCTTGTTGTGATCATGGAAGGTATCATAAAAAATGCTGTGATCAGTTGTGCCTTTGTCTTGAGTGTTCATCACATCAATAATCCCTATGTCAATGAGATCTTGGATAGCATGTTTCAATCCGTAGCAGTTGGTTGTTTTATACCCCTTGACCCAATGAAACTCATAGAAGTCTTTGTCATTGTACCACCTTGGTTTATTTTCCTCTTGTTCGAAATCTTTGATTGCTGGGAGAGTGATGGTGTTTGATTGTATCAGCTTACGTAAAGCGGATTCTATTGGTTCTCCCAATGGTGTGAAATCTCTTTGTTGGAATTAGAACCGTGGTTTGCGTTGACTCAACTGTTGATTGTTTGACACAGTGGCTGCTTGCATAGGGGGAGGTTGATTCTAGACATATGCTTGTTGAGTTGGCCCTGTGGGGTTTCGGTTTACCATAGGTGCGCCTTGCAGTAATACCTTGGGTTGCGTGTAGTTGACAGTTTTTACATTAATGACACCATCACTAGTGACATTCTTGTTTTTGTTCCACCACTTTTCCTTTTTCGTTGCATTCTTATTTGTATTTGTTTGTGTAGGGTCTGCAAGGATTCCTCTTTTGACCAAGTTCTGCTCACACCGAACTCCTCTTTCGATGAGTTGTGTGAAGTTGGGTGCCAACTGTAGTTCTGTTGT
>MU227885.1:2087391-2097456 GCA_018584345.1 Thuja plicata
GAGGTTTGGGCTATGGACAACAAAGCACTAGTTTGGTGATCCAAGACATACAAGTCAATCAAGAGCAAGTAGCAGAGATGCATCGGGGGCACAACACTGAGCATGTCCTAATAAGAAACATATTAGCACAGTTGTTTCCCATCAAAGAGGGATCTACACAATCCCAAATAAACCTATACTTAGCAATCGATGATACCCAAGGAAGTGAGACATCGAACAAACATTCCATTGAGACTGACTCCAATGAGTATGAGTGGAGATCCCTTAATGATTCTAAACCATCAATCCCTTACTTTTTCCCTCAAGTTGATATTGTCATAAACCTAGCAGACCTATTTGAACAACTGACCATTACCAAACAACCCTGTATAGACAAACATATCATTCATCAGACCTCAAGTGGTGCATCCTCATCAAAGTCCAATTTTGTAAGCACCATATCAACAGTCCCGTTCAGTCAACCAAAGCCAAACAATAGTGAAAGTGTTTGTCTCATACATTCTGAGCTTATAGAGTAGGATCAACAAGGACCACTTGATCTTGATGTCTTTGAAAATGATGAGGCAATAGATCATTTCATGGGACTAAGGGAAGGCATTCCATCAGGAGATCACAAGGCAGGATTCTCTATCAACCTAGACAAAGCAACATACTTTAGGGAGGAAGCTCCTCTTTCCAGTCCATAAATAAAAAAAGAACAAAACAATAAAAAGCTAAAAGAAGACGTATCTTATGGAGAAAACCTCTATGAGGTGCTAGAATATGGAAAGAGAGAACTCCTTCCCTTAACAGAGGAGAAATCAACATTGTTAGTTGAAGAGACAGAGGAATTCAACTTGGGGGATGACAAGAACCCAAAGAACATCTACTTGGAAAAATCTCTCACCCCTAAGGAGAGAGAATAGTTCATCAACTTCTTCAAAGAAAGAATGATCAATTTCACATGGTCTTACTCATATATGCCAGGTTTAGATCCAGAGTTGGTGCTACATCACCTCCCATTGCTACCAAACGCAAAACCTGTCAAACAAGAGCTAAGAAAGATGCATCCTCACATTGCGTTGTTAGTCAAGGTAGAACTAAAAAATCTCTTGGATGCCAAATTCATCAGACCTATACCATATGTAGATTGGATATCTAATCTAGTACCAGTTACGAAGCACAGTGGTCAAATACGAATTTGCACAAACTTCCAGGATCTCAATATAACATGTCCCAAAGATGACTTTCCTTTACCAAACATCGATATGATAGTGGACCTAACTACAGGGCATGAAATACTGTCACTTATGGATGGCTTCTCAGGTTACAACCAAATAAGGATAGCGCCAGAGGACCAACACAAAATGGCTTTCACATGTCCTTGGGGAACATATTGTTGGAGTGTCATGCCATTTGGTGTAAAGAATGCTAGAGAAACATATTAGAGGGCAATGACAACCATATTTCATGATCTCATCCACAAAACAATGGAAGATTATGTGGATAACATACTAGCAAAGTCCATACTTTGAAAGGATAATCTACAGGTTTTGGGACCCATCTTTGATAGAATGGAGGAATTTAAAGTTCTCCTAAATCCAAAAAAGTGTGCATTCGGTCTCACAGCAGGAAAATTACTAGGGTTCATAGTATCACACAGAGGAATTGAAGTGGATCCAGCAAAGTTCAAGGAAATATTGGACATGCCTCCACCATTGAACCTGAGACAACTAAGAGGGTTACAAGGAAGGCTCCAATCGATAAGATGCTTCATAGCTCAACTGGCAGACAAGTGCCACCCCTTCCAACATCTATTGCATAAAGACATCAAGTTCATATAGACAGAGCAATGTGAATAGGCATTTCAGATATTCAAAGACTACCTTCTTAAGTCTCCTATATTGGTACCACCAGTACAATGTAGACCATTGCTTCTATATATCTCAGTGACAAAATCAGCATTAGGGGTCCTTTTGGCACAACATGATGATGCAGGAAAGGAGAGGGCCGTCTACTATCTAAGTAGGACTTTGGTTGGATATGAGATAAACTAAACACCAATTGAGAAGTCATGCCTGGCAGTTGTGTTTGCTTGCCAAAAGCTAAGACACTTCATGTTGAGTCACCAAACAAAATTGGTTGCACATATTGATCCTCTCAAGTACCTATTAAGCAAAGCAGTGCTCACTGGATGAATGGCCAAGTGGGTAATGATCATAAGCAAGTTTGACATTGAGTATGTAGATAGAAAGGCTATCAAGGGACAAGTGATCACCGATCAACTAGCAGAGGCACCGATTCAAGACCACCAACCTATTATCTCTGATTTTCCTGACGAATCTATCATGACACTACAACCGGTGATTGAGATATGACAAATTTATTTTGATGGATCATGTACAAATCATGGAGCGGGGGCAAGGATAGTTCTTATCACTATAGATCATGATGCAATTCTAAAGTCTTTTAGACTTAAATTCCTATGCACCAACAACATAGCAGAATATGAAGCATTGGTCAGTGGTCTAAAGATAGCCATTCAATGGAGAATCAAGAGCTTGAAAGTCTTTGGTGATTCATAGTTGGTTATTAGCCAAGTTAATAATGATTACATGACCAAAGATGAGAAGCTCATACCTTACAGAGCACAGAGGGAACAACTGTGCACCAAGTTTCATTACATTCTCTTTAAGCAAGTCCCAAGAGCACAAAACAAAGCGGCAGATGCGATGGCTACCATAGCTTCACTAATTGATATGCCAGGCAACAATACCAAATTCCAGTTTCTAGTGGAGCAACTCTTGGTGCCATCACATCAGGCATCTATCATAGAATCAACATGTGTCCTTGTTGGTCCCGAGTCCCCTTGGTACCAAGACATCTATAGCTATCTCCAAAACAATGTCTTACCCCCAAACTTGTCTAGGAACTAGAGAAAAGCCCTCATCTGCCAAGCCTTTAGGTATGCAATCCTCTCTACTACTCTATATAGATGAAGTCTTGATGGAATATTACTACGATGTCTCACTTCCATGGAATCCCAGAAAGCTTTGTATGAGGTACATGAAGGAATATGTGGAACCCACGTAGGTGGCAACAACTTAGCTAAGAAAATAATCCGCATGGGATACTATTGGCCAACAATAGAGACAGATGCACACAAGCATGTCCAAAGGTGTAGACAATGTTAAATTCATGGAGACCTCATCCATGCACCAGCCCAGGAATTAAATCCCATTACATCACCGTTACCATTTTCAATGTGGGGATTTGACCTAGTGGGTAAGATAACACCTTCTTCAGCAAACGAACACAAGTACATCATAGTAGCAATGGATTACTTCAACAAGTGGGTGGAATCAATTACCCTCACTTACATCACTGGAAAATAGATAGCAATGTTCATACTTAATCACATCATCTGTCGATGCGGGATCCCCTAAACAATCCTGACAGATCATGGTACCCCTTTCTAGAACAAGGATGTTGAAGACCTATGTGAACAGTTCTACATCAAACAAGGGTTCTCCTCATTTTACTACCCTCAAGGAAATGGAAAAGCCGAAGCTACGAATAAAACAATCTTGAAGATTCTAAAGAAAACAGTGAACGAATCAGGGAGAGACTAGCATTTATAGCTTAGTCCCACACTATGGGCATACAAAACTAGAGTGAGAACACCAACAGGAGCAACTCCTTTCTCCCTAGTCTATGGAATAGAGGTGATATTACCCCCCAAAGTGGAAATCCCATTCCTGAGGATATCATTGAAGAACCCAATTTTAGATGAAGACTATAGAGTAGCAAGGCTCAGTGAGCTAGAGTTACTAGATGAAAGAAGGTAACATGCCTTCGATCACTTACAAGGCTATCAGAATTTCCTTAGAAGGAACTATCACAAGAAGGTGAAGCCATGAACATTTGAGGTAGGAGACCTTGTCCTCATGGAAAATTAGAAGAATCAAGTAGAGTGAGTCAAACATGGTAAGTTTGAGCCTAACTAGCTAGGACCTTTTTTTATTGTCAACTCTACTCAGAGTGGGGCATTCATACTAGAAACACCAAAGGAGATCATCTCCCCAGCTACATCAAAAACATGCACCTGAAGAGGTTCTATCCTTAAAGGTCTCTATGGTTAAGGTATTTAGCTACATATTCAGAAAATACCAAAAAAATAAAAAAAATACAAAAGTTACCTTGGTGAAAACCTCGCAATTAGGCGCCTTGGCGACAAAAAAAAAAGGAAGCATAAAAGCAAAAAAAGTAAAGAGAAAAAAAATCACTCTCTCAGTGAAAACCTGGCAATCAGGCATTATTGAGTAGGTACCTTGGTGAAAACCTGGCAAACAGGTGCCAAGTGTTCAAATCCAACTTCACCATCAAAGAGCTCCAAAAGCTTGAGCCCACTTCAAAATACAAGACTGACTATCCCAAGAAATATCTAGTAGCACAATCACCTATGAGTACAAAGCACTTACCCATGGTTACTTATTGGTCCATCAGACTAGGGGGCAATTATACAAGTTCTAAAAATTCCTAAAAATTGGAAAACTCATCAAAAATCCTAAAAAGATCAAAAATAAGAGAAAATCAATCTTCATAAAAAAAAATCAAAAAATTGCAAAATCCCAAAGCAATAAGACCAACTTAGTTATCAAGAGAGCAAGGGGAAAGCATGCCCAGTCAATCAATTGTCACAATCATTGGCTTTTCAAATCAGCATTGGGCCCATCTGACACAGCTTGATTAGCTGCCAATTTGATCAAATCAAAATCTATCAATCAAATTGTTACAATCATGAGCTTTACAAACAAGCATTAGGCACATCTGACACAGCTTGATCAACTACCAATATGATCAAAGCAATCAAATCTATCAATCAATACTATCACAATCATGAGCTTTGCGAACACATATTTAGCCCAACTGGAACAACTTAATCGGCTGCCAACATGATCAATCAAATCAAGCCAATCAAGCCTATCCAAAGAGTTGAGCCAATCAAGAGAATCCAACTGCATCAAGGAACCAGAAAAAAATGTTGACTAGGTTAGTCAAGTCAGTCAGATGTCAGTCTATATTTCAGGGTTATGTTCTTACGCTACTCCAGGATCCACCATGTGAGGAGAGTAGCTATGATAGATCATGACTTATTTTCTTTGATTGCTATCTGTTTAACATTCACTTTGATTTTAGGGCCATGATGATTTAGGATAAATGTAGTAGGTGCTATCACTTATCTGGTAGCCACGTAGTTCCATGATCTGAGATTAAACCTGGGAAAGAATTGGACATTCCTTCTCTTTTATTTTTTCTTGTTTGGTTTATAGAATCAAAAGCTCATAGCACTATTCAAATGGACTATGAATGCTTTGGAGTTCTATCTTGGTTTCTATGGTCTTTCCCTTTATGTTGCAAACAAGAGCTCATGATGCTATCCAGATGGAATCTAGGGGCATAGGAGTTCTATCTTGTTTGCTTGGATTTCCCTTTCAGAAATCAAGAGCTTACAGTGTTATCTAGATGGACTCTGGGTGCATAAGAGTTCTATCTTGGTTTCTTTGTTTTAGATTAATTCAGAGGACAAGCAGTATCCAGATGGTTGATATTTGGGTGCACTGTGGGTCTCTTTCTATTGAATCTCTCTACTCCTTCCGCTATCAAGAGGTCGTGGTGATATCCAGATGGTACGTGATCTAGATCATTCAATACTCTTATGGAATATCAGAAAATACAAAAAAATGCAATGATGACAAATATTGGAAATAGGGGTAGCAACTTGGGACATTCATCCTTTCTATCAGATCATATCTATCCAAAAAATGCAAAAAAGAGAACATCCTTTCTATCATTCCATTCGATAAGATCAATCTTAGAGCACATCTATCCAAACTAACTTCTTTCTAACTAACACATGCATTTCTCAGATATTTTCTGCATAATAGATTGCAATCATTCATTAAAGTGCATCAGAAAAAGGAAAAAACATGGTAGTTGCATACATCATAAATCATAAACATCACATGCATTCATAAACCATCTCATATAAAAGCATTTCATTTACGCCATCCTACATAACATGTCAGTATCATAGGAAAAGTGAAACATCCATATACGAGTCTGCATAATAAAAATACATTGCATATACATCTCATCACTAATCATGTAGAATCATACATAAGCTAGTAAACCATTGCACATCATATCAAAACATAGCTGCATCTCATGTAAATCAAAATATCTGAGTACAAATGAAAAGTTGCAAGTCTGAACAAAGAAGGTAATCAACATGTATATCCATATATATATATATATATATCAGTATATCGAGATACAAAAAATGGTACTGCTTAGTGTAAATAATGAGTCACTACAAAAATGGTACAAAGTGTATATCAATAGGTGCTACCCCCACCCTCGCCAGGAGGAGCATGAGGGGGAGGCATATCTGAATTTGTCCTATGAGAGGACTCAGGTGCTCAAACACCACTACTCTATGAAAGCTGAGCCCTGTTGGATCTCTGTGAGGCAGTATAACTGGGAACCCTCTCTGTAGCAGGAACTACACCCTCATAGTGCCATCTCCAATACTCTATCTCCCTCTGAGCCTCTTGCCCAGATCTATAGTATCTATCCAAAATATCTCTATGGGATACATCTTGTACACTGTCAATAAATGAGGGGACCTCAGCCCGAGCCTGTCACTCTCTGGACTCCGTAGCTGTAACACGAGCCTCCAAAGCAATGGCATGAGCATCGGATAGGGAAAGATAGACCTAAAGGTCCTGAATCTCTTGAGTTAGGCACTCCATCTCTGAGGGATCATCATCCACCCCCCCATCACCACATCCATATCTGCCTCCTCTGCCTCTCTGCCCAGCCCCTCACCTTGCCTCCGCCTGACCACCACAGAATCATCCCCACTCTCAGATCTCTCCCCAGTGCTGCTCCTACTACTGCCACTCTCCCTTGAGGACCCTATCTCAACACTCTCCTTGTCTAGAGCCTCCACATCTATATCTGCAAGCTAAACATCCACCTCCTCAATCACCACCCTATCCTCCTCCCTGGGAGCAAAAACTATTATAGTCCACCTACGTACTCTATGCACCAACTGGGGTGCCTCCTCCTCCAAGGCCTCCTCCTCCTCCAAAATGGCCCCCAACCCAACTCTGGAAACACTAGAGTGACCCCCACTCCTACCACTATGAACCCTAATACCACCACCAGCACCCCCAAAACTGGGATCATCTCCTTCATCATCACCTCTCCCTCGACCTCCGTCCCTCACACCATTCCTTCAATCTCTCCCTCTTCCACCATCCCTCCCTCCTCTTCCATCACCCCTCCCTCCATCACGGCCTCCCCTTCCATTCTATACCTATCAAGCTCTCCGCATGATAGTCTTTGGAACAAGATGTGAAACATTTGTCAAGGCAATAGGACAATTTTGCAACCAGTGGGCATCATACTGTGGAGTAGTTCCTGCAAAAGATAAGTCAACTATCAGTACCATAGTAAATATACACAAGTATCAAAGCAAGATATGAGCACAAATTAGAGAGCCGAAAAGAAGTACATAAGAAATCACATAAAAGACAAACCTAGGTCAACAGTAGTAGAATGCCAGGTCCATGCTACAAGAAGCAATCCTAAAAACTTAGTGCGAGTAGCATCAAGAGACACTACATCACCCCAGACACGAGAATCCCTCTATCGCTGAGCAAAATAGGCATACAAATTTGAAACATCCTGTTGCTAGCCAAACTATTGTAACACCCTGTCGATGTTATAGAAATCAATCATATGTACATGGTCACTAACATGACCAATCAGATATCTCCATTGTCTACAAAAAGGAAGATGGATATCCTCACCATCCCAAACATGAAAATCTCGGTAAGGTCTCCAAATAAAATATGGAATCATGTCAAGCTACTGTTGCCAGTAAGAAAGATGACCCATATGGGTCTAAACAATCACACTATCATACATATATACATACAACCTATTGGCTGGGAGACCACGGGCACCCACACAATGGCAGATAGCTATATGCTCCCACGCCCAAATCTGCAATAATGTGGTGCCACAACCCAGTGACTTACCATCAAGGTAAGCCACATACATCATATGAAAATGCATGTGGGACAACATGCATGGGCCCCATGCAAAGACAGTATGGTCTCAGACCATACTTTGAAGAAAACTACCAAACCCTATAGAAAAACCACGCTGACGATGATCGGGGCAAAGGATCCCGAAAATCAAACTACCCAGCAATGTGGATAGTCTATCTAAGCCAAATCTGAATCTCGACCACAGAATGTCATAACCTCCAGCAAGCCCAAGTTGATCCTGGGGTAGTCCAGAGAGCTCACTCAATGTAGTGACACCAGTGTGGGTGGAATACTCCACCAACTCATCCTGGCTGGGGAGTTGGAGGATGTGATACACATCCTCCAAAGTCACAGTGCACTCCCTAGTGGGAAACCAGAAAGTACAAGTCTCTGAATGCCATCACTCTACAAGAGCTGAGATTAAACCCCTATTGGTCATGATATTTGGCATATAGTAGATCCAATATAATCCCAGATCACGAAGTACTGACCTCTCATCCTCTGAAAGCTAAAATCTGTACACGAGTCCTGCTGGCCTCGACTCTTGACACCGCAAGATACACCCAACGAACTACACAGAAAGTACAAAAAAAGAAAATTATTAGTTTTAGATATTGAGGAATGTAACAAAAGCTAAAAGAGATAGATAAGTGACAAAGACATTAGGCATATAGTGTTAAATAGTCGATTGCGGCATTAAACATGGTCAATTGCGATACTTTTATGTGATTGCAGCACCTAAACTACAAGTGCGGCACTCAAACAACAATTGCAGCATTTTAAGCAGGAAAATGTGGCACTTTTATCAAATGCAACTTAGAACTAGCAATTGTGGCATTTAAACTGCAATTGCGGCAAAACCATAGTCGATTACGGCAAAGGTATAATTTTTTCAAAAAGTACAAAATTTCAAAGCAATAAATAATGCAATAAATGACATGCAAAGTGAGGAAACTCACCAGACATCCAGAGCCCGCAGGTCGTCGGTATGAACGAACTCGATCAGAAATGTGAACAATGCCTGGAAGACCCGCCATCGCTTGAAAATAGGAAGAAAAGGAAGCAGAAAACAATAAACAAACTCACCAAGAAGATAAGAACTCCAAATCGCAAAGTGACAAATGAAGAGCTCTCTTAGCTACTTATAGGGGTTCTAAAAAACCCTAATTTCACCTAGGAGGTCCGAAATTTCTCCTTAGTCCCTGAAAACTTCAAAGGTCATTTACAGGGGCATTTAAAGCTATTTTTCAGATCTGTGAGCTACCCAGTTCCATAATTTGTAGTTTCAACAAATTAACGCTCATCTCACGACTTTTCACTCAAATTTGTTGAGGGGGCATAAATACACCTACTACAGGCTGGGGCAAGCTGGGGCAAAATCAAATAATCTTTGACACACTGTGAAACGTCACATCACATCAAAGAGGGGCAAATGTAGACACCCTAAAATGGACAGGCTTGCGACTTTACATTAAAAACACTAATTTTCATCTATTAATTAATGGTTTTTTAATCATTAATTAATCATCTATTTTATTCTAAATTCATTCCCCAAATCATCTAATCCAATTCTAAAAATTAATTAAATAATTAATTTTATTTAATTAATTAGCTTTAATTGATTAATTATCATCAATTAATTAATTAAACTCAAATTCCTATAGTTTAAATTCAAATATTTAAACTTACTAATTAAAGTTTTCCAATTAAATTAATTTAATTTCATCAAATAAAGCAATTCTTAATTAAAAAGAATTCAATTATCTCACATGTTGAAAACAATTATTGAATAAATGAAATAAATACTCACTTATCTTCAAAGAGATAACTCCAATAAGATCACATGGGTTACTCCACCCATCTCTCTAGTCCACATGGGTAACTTCACCCACCTCTTCAGTTCAAAAAGGCAACTCATAATTAGCTCTTTAGTTAACCAAACCCTATCTCCTCTTTACCAAAT
>MU227885.1:2102679-2113747 GCA_018584345.1 Thuja plicata
TTGGTGAAAGTTATAAATAACAGATTTATGTTTTTTTTAAAAGATTATATATATATATATATATATATATATATATATATGCCCAATGTTGTTTTAAAAGTTAAAAGTGTTAGATTTTTATTACAATGAGACAGAGAAGTTATGATAGAAATTTTTAATATACTTATATTTTTTTATTAACAATCTAGTTAGCTGGATTTACTGAGTCTATTTAACAATGCTTTTTAAAATAACTAGTCAACAATGATTTATTGAAACAATGCTTTAAAATTAATTGGACAATAATTCATTTATTTAAAAATAGGTTGGAAGATGAATATAGATTTCTTTATGAAATTTTCTACATTTGCCTAAATCTCAAATATGAAAAAACAAAAGCATGCTTGGACACAAATGGTTAAAATAACAAATGCAGATTTCTTTAAGTGGTATCTAATGGGAAATAAACAGAATATTAATCTTCTTTAAAGAGAAAATAAATATGGATGCAAATTTACATTAGTGTGCATTTTAAAAGGGAACAACAGTTCATCAAACATTGAAGATATGTATGTGGGTTTCTCTTTTCTTTTTATTTCCAAAGGACATATTGCACAAAGAGATTAAACCAATGTAAAGGCTACACTCTATTTTTTGATGACATGTAACTGATTGAATGTTTGAAGATGTTAAGTTGATGACCAAAATACAGAAAGACAATGCAAGACATTAAATCAGTTAATGGATTGTATTGTCATTGATGTCAACTTGATATAATCTGATCGGTTATATTCAAAGAGTCAAAGACTTTAGAGAATCAGAGAGATAAAGATTATGCTTCTAGTAATGCATAAAAGGAAAGTATTCACTATGTGACTACAAACACCGATGACTAATGGAACCCAAAGGACAGAGAAAACTAAGAGAAAAGTCATAGTGATGCCCGAGAAAGAAAACCAACAAGCATTACTGACAAGCAGAATCACAAGCATTAACGACAGTCAAAATTCCAGTGTTAACCAATGGACAGACAAGCCCGAAGGATAGACAACCCCGATGGTCAGAAAACACCGACGGAGAAGCCTGAGGAGAACTGAAGTGTTGACCAAAGCTATCAAAGAGTTAAAACACCAAAGTTAACTGGAGTTCAGAAATGAAAAAATACTTATAAGGCAGAGCTAAAGATGGACTTAGCTGGTTGTTGACAGTGTTTTCATCGACAAGTTAAAGCCAGAGATAAGTAAAAGATTTAAAGCTATTTTATCCAGTTGGCAAGAAGATTTCTATGAGATAAATAAAGAGTTAAGATTTAAATCAAGATTGGTTAAGATTGCAGATCACACCATGGACAAGAAAATCAAGAAGTGAGAAATGGTGATATCATGTCTATAAAGAGACAAATTAATTTATTTTTAATAAAGGGGAGTGAATATAAAAAGGAGGATGCTGAAGAGAAACTGATCAAGAATAGCTTCATATAGTCCTGATCAATCAAGCTAAGGAAATAGCTAAAGATTTTTGCAGACACCGAGCAATAGAGAAACACAACATCACCAAGAAGAAAGAAGTGGAGCAAAGGCATTGAAAAGAGGATATTGATTAGAAAGGTAAATTGAGCTTATAATAGATCTGAAAATCTACAAGTATAAGTTGTATGTGTGAATAGATCATTTACTATTTTAGTTTAACCATTGATTTAGAAAGTCTCCTAGCCAAACATGACTTAACAATCCTTTCTATATTGAGATACATCCCAAGGAGTATCAAAAAGTTTGATCATGAAGATAGCATGAGATGCCAGATACCATTTGACAAACTACATTGGGTTTGGTCATAGAAGGTAGCATAGAGATGCTCGATATCAAGTGAGAAACTATTCTCTTTAAATCCTCTAACAAGGTCACACCTAACAGTGTGTTTGTAACCTTTAACAGGGTTGTCTCTTCACCGAGCTCACTTTAGAAGAGTGAAAATTTTGGGTTACCTGTCCCACGTGGTTTTTCCCTTAACAAGGTTTCCACATTAAAAATCCATGAGTCAATGTGTTTATGAGTCATTAATTTAGTGTTTTTCATTACACATAACTAATCTGGATTGATTGGTATACACTAAGAAATTTAGTATTTTTCGGTAAATGAAAGACTGCTATTCAGTAAACATTAATAATAAGGTTTAACAAATAACTTTGAGTAGTAGTTATTTGATAAGTTTAGTTGAAGGCATACATCTTGTAGGACTGAAGATAACTAGAGGCTTAATATTGTGGTAATAGGTTTTTGGGTTTATTTATTGGAATATTTTTGAGGCCATTGATTCACCCCTCCCTCTTAGTTATTCTAACAATTGGTATCAGAGCTTGTGTGCTTAGAAAGGGAGTTTAACAGCTCAATCAAAAGATCACAAGATGAACAAGCGAGATTTCCCCAAGTTGAATAAAGATAAATTTGCATCATGGAAAAGTAGAAAAAGACTCCACACAGTAGGTATTGGTAATGATGTTACTCAACACCTTGATACTGAATATGTGTTGCCTACAAGGCCTCACACTCTTGAGAAATTGAGATAAAAGCATGAGCATAATTGTATGATGATAGAACTTGCTTCATCACTCTCCGATGCTGAGTTTGAAGATGTCAAAACCTGCACCTCTGCAAAGAAAATGTGGCACAAATTGAAGTTGTTACATGGAGATGCTAATGTACTAAGAGCCAAGGAAGAAAGCCTCAAAGGGAGGTTTTATGACCTAAAGATGAAAGAAGGAGAAAATATCACTCAGTATAGCTACAAAATCAAAGAGGTAGTCAATTCTATCTGAGGAGGTTGAGGTGTACTTGAAGAAGAGATGGTGGTAAGTAAAATATTAAGAACCTTACTACCTGTATATGCTATTAGATTTTTTACTATACAAGAAATGAGAGCAGTTGCAAATAATACAATTACTCTAGATATTCTGATTTCATTTGAGATGAATAACTTTGATAATAGTTTCTTACCATTTATAGAGTCTACATTCAAATCTTCTTTGAAAATAAGTAAGTCAAGTCATAGACACACTATGAGGAATGATAGTGAAAGTGATAATGAGGATCAAGGACTTGATGAGATTGAAGCATTAATGGAAAGAAGATTGTCAAGAGGCAAAGGTAGATACAAAGGTAAATTGCCACTTGTATGTTTTAATTGTAAAGAGGTTGTACACTTCTCTGCAAGATGTCCTAACAGAAGAAAAGATGACAAAAATAATGACATAACATATGAAAAGAAGTTTGACCGAGGTGATAACAGATATTACCGAAGCAACTGAAAACCTAAAAGAAGAGATACCTGAGACTACAAGGACAAAGGGAAGAAAGCTTGTTACCTAGCTAAGAATAGAGTTGATGATACTGAAACTAAATTTGAAGAAGTCATTGAGATGGTATTTGTATCCATGAAAGATAATTTAGACAAAGAAGAAGAAAGGTATGTAGAAACTACACTCATATCTAAGGTTAGTAAGAATGATGCCTGGATTATAGATAGTGGTTGCACTCACCACATGACTAGTGATAAACAAAAGTTTGAAACTTTTGAATATTATATGGTGGATTAGTAATAATGGGTAATGACACACCTTGTCCAGTTGAAGGTAAAGGAACCATACTGTTGAATAACTTGATCAAATGTGAAAATGATTATTAGGTAAAAGGATTGAATTATAATCTGTTAAGTGTTTCATAGCTAAATAATCCATGTCACCGAGTATCATTTGATAATAAGAAGGAAAATATATTCAATGAATTAGGAAGGTTGATCGAAACAGGTGAATAGACAAAAGGTAACCTTTTCTATCTTGATGACATTAACACCACTTGTTTGATAGCTAGAAATGAATACATATGGTTGTGGCATAAGAGATTATGTCATGTGAATTTTGACATGTTAAAGATAAGAAATAAAAGAAAATTTAGAGGCTTACCGAGCATATCATGTGCAAGAATTGCCAAAAAGGTAAGATGACAAAGTCTAGTTTCAAGAGTAAAGCCCATACATCTAATGCAATTCTAGAATTAGTCCATACTGGTCTATGTGGACCCATGAGGACAAAGAGTTACTATGGAGATAGGTATTTCATTCTCTTTGTAGATGATTATTCTAGAATGATGATAGTTATGTTCTTAAAAGACAAATCAGAAGCATTCAAAATGTTTAAAATGGTATAAGGCTATGGTAGAAAAGAAAAGTGGTAAGAAATTGAAATGCTTAAGGTCAGATAGAGGAGCAAAATTTATTTCAGATGAATTCACTAATTTCTATAATGAGCATGTAATTAAAAGACATGTTTCTACACCAAGAACACCACAGGAAAATGGAATTGTTGAAACAAGAAATAGATCAATTGTTGATTGTGCAAGAATATTGATGATTGAGAAAAGCATCACTCAAAATTTTGGGAGGGAAGATGTCAGTATTGCTATCTACACATTAAACATAGTACAATTGAAGAAGGACACAAATAAGACACCCTATGAGCTTTGGCATGGTTATAGACCCAACGTAAGTTACTTCAGTATCTTTGGTAGTCAATGTTATATTTTGAAAGATGATATAAATGGAAAGCTTGACTCCAAAAGTGATGACGATACATTTCTAGGGTATTCCACCAAAAGAAAGGCTTATAAATTTCTTAACAAGTCATCTAACAAGATCATTGAAAGTGGAAATGTAAGAATAGATGAATTTGTAGAAAAGAATGATAAGGAAAGGAGAAAAGAACCAGAAGACTACAATAGGTTTTTTTACACTGAAGAACCTGATACTCTACCTGAGAAATAGTGTATCGCTCCTGAGCAATAGAACATTGCATGTGAGCATTAGGCTGCAATTACCAAAAATTAGGATAATACTCAAGATGATGTACCAAGTGATGGATGAAGGTCAAGATGATGATGAAAATGATGGAAAAAGAGCTGAACCAAAACTTTCCAAGTATGTCAGAAGACATCATCCATATAATCAAATCATAGGAGACAAGAAGGTTGGAATGAGAACAAGAAGTAAGTCACTAAACACTAGATGTTTACTTTGTGATTTTGAGCCTAAATCTATTAATACTGCACTTGAAAATGAGGAATGGGTCAGTGCTATAATTGAAGAAATAGAATAGATTGAGAAGAACAATACATGGACACTAGTACCAAGACTAGATGAAAATAATGTCATCGGTACCAAATAGATATTCGGAAACAATCTGAATGACAATGGAGAAGTCACAAGGAACAAAGCAAGATTAGTATGCAAGGGGTATGCACAAGAAGAAGGTATTGATTATGGTGAAACCTTTGCACCCATTTCTAGACTAGAAGGAGTTAGACTTCTTATTTCTTATGCTACATTCAAAGGATTCAAGGTATACTGGATGGATGTCAAATATGCATTCCTAAATGGAATACTGGAAGAAGAGGTATACATTGAACAAGTAGAAGGGTTTAATTATCTAGACAAGAGAAACATGGTATGTAGACTACATAAAGCCTTGTATGGATTAAAATAAGCACCAAGAGACTATTATGAAAGACTTCACTCCTATCTCATTAGCATTGAATTTGTAAGAACAAGTGAAAATAACAATCTATACTTAAAAGAAGATACCGATGGTCATATTTTGATTGCTGAAATATCTGTTGATGATATCATTTTGGGGTGAAATGAAATGTTATGCAAATCCTTTGATAATAAAATGAGCAAAGAATTTGAAATGTCTATGTTTGGGGAGATAAAATTCTTTCTTGGTCTACAGATTCTTCAACAAGATGCAGGCATATATATCACTCAGTCCCAATACATCAAGGAAGTGTTGAAGATATTGAAGATGGAAGATTCCAAACCAGTTGGAACACCTGAGGCTACTGGATGTAAGCTGACAAAGGAAGACAAGTCAAATGAGGTAAAACAGACCTTGTATAGATCAATGATTGGAAAACTAATGTATATTTTTCATACTAAACTAGATATTGCACATGCAGTTGGAATAGTTAAAAGATTCTATGATAATCCCAAAGAATTACATATGACTACTATGAAGAGAATTCTAAGATATCTGAAGAACACCGAGGACTATGGATTATGGTATAAAAGAGAAGGAAAATTTGAGTTACAAGTCTATACAGATGCTGATTGGGCTGGAAATATTGATGACCGAAAGAGCACAACTGGAGGAGCATTCTTCATGGGTGACAAACATGTCACATGGATCAGAAAGAAGCAAGGATGCATCTCTTAGTCTACTGTTGAAGCAAAGTATGGGGCTATTGCTGCAAATTTCTCTAATATTGCATGGATCAAACAGTTGCTGGAAGGTATGAATATGAAGATTCTTGAACAAGTGATTATCTATCGTGATAATACAAGTGCAATTAACATATCAAAGAATCTAGTCATGGATTCTAAGACTAAGCATATAGCTATCAAGTATCACTATTTAAGAGAACAAGTGCAAGAAAAAGAGGTGATACTAGAATATGTTCAATCCAAGGAACAACTAGCTGATAAATTAACAAAGCCATTAATGAAATATATATTCCAACCCTTGTCTATCAGTCAGTAAGCTCACTAGAAGGTTGCATCATCCTATACACAAATTAGAAGATCATTCATGTTGATGAAAGCATCACGATGGAAAACAAAAGATACATCTATACACAACAAGGTACACATATGCACCGGACACAAGATTCAATGTATTATTGATGGATAGGGAAATTCAAGGAGTATATTATAAAAAGGATGGAAGATGATATTGAAGAATTGTTTTGAATTGTTGTCAAAGGGAGAGAGATTATCTCATTATCAAGAATTCATTATTTAGAAATCAAAAGGGAGAGAGATTATCTCATTATCAGAGAAGAGATTATATCATTATCTGTGGAGAGAAGATCCTAAGAATTCAAAGAGAGAGTTAATCAAAGGGAGAGATTGATTACATATGAAATATCCATCTAAGGGAGAGAGGTAAAAAAGGGAGAGAGTACATACTAAGGGAGAAATTTTGTCAAAGGAAAAAAAGATGATTAAAGAGAGGAATAGTCAAGGAAGAACACACATCATAAATAGAGATAGAAGCCGCTACATCTATCTAGTAAAGGTATTTAAGATTGAACAACACACTCTACAAGAAACAAATCTAAGCTATATGAGCTTACCAAGAGCCAGACATTTGTATTAGTTATAGTAGAAGAGATTGATGAACTTCAATTGTTATATTTCATATTGTATTAGTAATAATATAGTGTGATAATGTAGTGTGTTGCCATCAATGCCAAAGGGAGAGATTGATGACATGTAACTAATTGAATGTTTGAAGATGTTAAGTTGATCACCAAAATGTAGAAAGATAATGCAAGACATTAAATCAGTTAATGGATTGTATTTTCATTAATGTCAACTTGATATAATCTGATTGGTTATATTCAAAGAGTCAAAGACTTTAGAGAATTAGAGAGATATAGATTATGCTTTTAGTAATGCATAAAAGACAAGCATTCACTATGTGACTACAAACACCAACAGATAGTGGAACCTGAAGGACAAAGAAAACTGAGATAAAATTCATAGTGATGCCTGAGTGAGAAAAATGAAAAGCATTACTGATAAGAAGAATCACAAGCATTACCAATGGTTAGAATTATAGTGTTAACTGACAGACAGAAAATCCCAAAGGACAGAAAACCCCGATGGTCAGACAACACTGATGGAGAAGCCCAAGGAGAACTGAAGTGTTGATCAAAGCTATGAAAGAGTTAAAACACCAAAGTTAACTAGAGTTCAGAAACAACAAAATACTTAGCTAGCAGAGCTAAAGATAGACTTAGCTGGTTGTTGACATTGTTTTCATTGACAAGTTAAAGCCAAAGATAAGTAAAATATTTAAAGTTGTTTTATCCACTTGGAAAGAATATTTCTACGAGATAAAACAAGAGTTAAGATTTAAAGAAATATTTTATAAGATTGCAGATCACGCCAAGAATAAGAAAATCAAGAAGTGAGAAAAATGATATCATGTCTGTAAAGAGACAACTTAATTCATTTTGAATAAAGGCGAGTGAATATAAAAAGGAGGATGCTGAAGAGAAACTAATGAAGAACAACTTCATACAGTCCTGATCAATCAAGATGAGGAAAGAGATAAATATTTCTGCGGACACCGAGCAATAAAGAAGCACAAAATCATCAAGCAAAAAGAAGTGGAGAAAAGGTATTGAAGAGAGGACATTGATTAGAAAGGTAAAATGAGCTTACAATAGATTTGAAAATCTGCAAGTATAAGTTTTATGTGTGAATAGATCATTTACTGTTTTAGTTTAACCATTGATTTAGAAAGTCTCTTAACCGAGCAGGAATTAACAATCCTTTCTATATTGAGATACATCCCAAGGAGTATCAAAAAGTTTGATCATGAAGATAGCATGAGATGCCAGATACCATTTGACAAACTACACTAGGTTTGGTCATAGGAGGTAGCATAGAGATGCCCGATATCAAGTGACAAACTATTCTATTTAAATCCTCTAACAAGGTCACACCTAACAGTGTGTTTGTAACCTTTGACAGGGTTGGCTCATCACCGAGATCATTTCAGAAGAGTGAAAATTTTGGGTTACCGATCCCAAGTGGTTTTTCCCTTAACAGGGTTTCCACATTAAAAATCCATGTGTCAATGTGTTTATGAGTCATTACTTTGGTGTTTTGCATTACACATAACTAATTTGGATTGATCGGTATACACTAAGAAATTTACTATTTTTCGATAAATGAAAGACTGCTATTTGGTAAACATTAAGAATAAGGTTTAATAGAGAACTCCAAGCAATAATTATTTGATAAGTTTAGTTGAAGTTATACATCTTGTACGATTGAAGATAAATTGAGGCTTAATATTGTGGTAATAAGTTTTTGGGTTGATTTATTTGAATATTTTTGAGGCCACTGATTCACCCCCCCTCTCAGTTATTCTAAAATTTTATTTTTTCTTCTTTTTGATATATATAACAGGGATCATATAAACATAACTTTTCTCATAATAATGAAACTTTATATATTCAAGTGCATAAATATTAAAATCTGAAAACTTCATAACTAACTAAACTTCTATTGGATCACAAGGTTACAAATTTCCAGCCACATGGCTTCACATGTTTTCTTTTTTAACAACATGCTCTCTAAACACAAGCCTCAAATACTTCTACAAGAACACTAAAGAAGTGAAATATCCTTATGTCTTCCAAGATCCAACCTTTAGCCTCCAAAGAGATCTCCAAGCATGTAAAATTTGTAATAGAAGGGAAACACAAAAGACCATGGGATGCTCACCTCCCATCCTAGGCCTCTAAGAGGCCACCCTCGAGCTTGGGGAACCAAACATAGGTGGAAAAAAATCAAGAAAGACAAAAATATCCAACCATAACTCAACACAAAAGAAAAGTAAAATATCATCCATGGCTGCCACAATGGGTCACAAAATGACCCTACAATGGGGTGAAGTGGACAAAGTACCCAATGGGGAGAAAGCCATCCAAAAACAAGAAAAATACCAGCCAAGACATGACTTAAAAAACATCAACATCTCATCCCTTCCAAGTGCACACAAACCTCCTTATTCCCCACAAGGCTACAAGCCATAAAACTCCCTTATGACCCCCAAAAGTGGAGTGCCTTCATGGAGTGCATACTCCATGTTTTTCCCTCTCCTCCTTGAGGAGAGACTGTACACCCATGGGCTGTCACTATACCTTCACCCCCAAGGCTACTCTTCCCTCCCAAGGGTGAGTGGAACTTGAGACTCCCATACAAAAAATCATTCAACACATCACAAAGAAAATACCTCACAACACAACAATGGAAGGAACACAAAGACAACCATCTCTACACATTTACAAATGCATTAACATACTATATCCATTTTCTTTACACCATAAGAGAAACAAGAGTAGAATGAATGATAGCCACCAACCTAAGTCCAAGTTCAAGGCAAGAAATTTGTTGAAGATCTCCCTTAAAGTATAAGTCCTCATTCTCCAAGCTTCACCAAATCTAGTCAAGTCTCTAAGATAGAGAGTGGGTGTTCAAACTCTCCAGCATGGAGAGTCACCACTAAAAAGGCCACTAGAAACTGATTGGGAAAAGGAAAGCCTATCATTGGTTTCTCTTCCCTAATCTTTTTACAAATTTCTAAAAAAGGATCCTAGAAGGGAAACTCAAAAAGGTAGGCAACGTCTTTGCACCTAAATGGAAGGGTGGTCTATTCAAGATCATGCTTCCAAAAGTTGATTTTTGTCCATTTTGAAAATCCAACTTTGGAAGGGTCTCTTGGTCAACCAAGGGTTATCCTTGTATTATGCTGAATGTGGACCTCTTGATTCAACACAAACACAACATAGTCCTTACTCAATTTATGAATTCCCAAAGACAAACATGAATTGTTTTCTCTACGAAGGTGATTGAAGCGACCTGTTGCCTCCTAATTAGATGTGATTGTTGCACTTTACCCTTAGAATGAGAGCCAACAACCTGACCATTACTAATATGGAGGATTTTATAGTGAAAGTAGATGAAGAAAAGCCATTAATTATGAGAAATATGCATCTAATTTATGAGAGATTGTTGTTATTCTATGAATTAAGACATGATTAAGCTATGAAATTGAAGATGAAATGCAACTAGTGTAAGTATGAATTTGCAATTAAGCTAAGAATGAGAATGCAATTAATCTAATAAATTGAAATTATTCTAGTCTAGGAAAGAAAATGCTTGAAATCTAGAAATGAATGCCTTTTAAGCTAGAATTTGATTAGTAAAATGAATATAAAAAGCTCTTAAAGCATAAATTGAATTGTTAGCTCCTACAAATAGATCACGAATTAAAGCTAAACAATGTTCAATTCCAAATGAATTTTATGCTAATTATGCAACAAAGTAAGCTAAAAACATGAAATTAACACTAAATTTGCCTATAGTAATGATGCTCAAAACAAAAGATCCTCTACAATGAAGAAAAGAGGTCCAATTTATAGAAAACCGAGGAGAGAGGATGAAGAGTTTCTTGAAAAGAAAC
>MU227885.1:2130237-2151731 GCA_018584345.1 Thuja plicata
AAAGAATGAATTATTGACACATAAGTGTCTTTTCATATGGAATTATGGAATTCCCTTTTGAGGATAATTCATTCGATTAATTAAATAACCTTTCAATTCCTTTTATGTATATTAGCCAAAGAGGGTGGATTTGATTTAATTAAAAGCACTTAGGACTTTAGGATTAAATCAATTAATCATAGGGATTTTAGCTAATAATCATTTAAGATTTAGGAATTAAATGTAATGTCAGATTTATGCAAATTTGGGTTTTCTACATTTGAAACTCAGTCAATTAAAGTCAATTAGGAGAAGAATTTTCCTAATACAATAGGACTTCAAAGATAAGAAAATGCACCAAAATTGATTAGGTTATTAGGTGCCAATTTTGGGGTGTTACAATCCTAGAGTTAAAAATGACCCTTACCCATAGGTGTATCAAGTGGTCTACCTAAAAATGACCTTAACACACCCCTAGGCACTTTTCTAACCCTCCAAAAGTCCACTTAAAGAATACTCACAAAATTCACTTGAAATGACCACACGTCTGGCTCCCTAACCAAGGAATGCACATGGGGATTCACTAAGGTATGAACCTAGGTAATTGAACACCCAATTCTGAAGTGGACATGTCATGGTCCTAAGTACATACACAAGTGTCAAGTGACACATACAAACACTTACATATCACTAGACACATGGCATATCTACTTGAGCATAAAGAACAAAGAATTAAATATGAAATTAACATTTATGAACTAAATACAAACAATAAAAAATTATTTTAACAAAATTAATCACAATAAAATGAGGACTTGTCTCTCATTAGACAAAAAATTGGCTCTAACTGAATTCACATATACATATGTTTGGTTCCCCAGATTTGATACCATGGTCTCATACCTGCACACTGAATCCAAATATCAGTAGTCCAAGGAGATAAAATATGATTCATAAAGAAATAAACAATATTCAAAACCTGTTCTTATTCCAAAATTTCATGGAGCTAATTCGGTGGACTCCTTCAGACCAATCAACCTTTGTAATGGAATTTATAAGATTATATCTAAAGTCATGACTTCCAGATTGCTTTCTCTCTTGCCTTCATTAATATCCCCCCAACAGAATGGCTTTTTCCCAGGGCGTCAAATTCTTGATTCTATAATGGTTGTTCATGAGAATATTCATTCTCTTGAGGCTACCAAGAAACAGGGATTTCTCTTGAAATTGGACCTCTCTAAAGCCTATGACAGGGTTGACTGGAAGTTTCTCCATAAAGTTCTTAGTAGCTTTGGTTTTGATGAGGGGGTTATCAAAATAATAAACCAATTGGTCTCTACAGTGTCCTCCTCTGTGATGGTTAATGGGGGATCTTCTAATTTTTTCAAACCTTCAAGGGGTCTTAGGCAGGGGGATCCTATCTCTCCAATTCTGTTTGCAATATTGGCTGAAGGTCTGGGAAGATATATCTTGAAACTTGTTAATTCAGGTATCCTAACTGGCCTTTGTCCCTCCTCGAACAGAATCTCTTGCTCCCATGAATAGTTTGTTGATGATACTCTTATCATGGGTGAAGCTTCAGTTAAAGAAGCAAAGATCCTCAAAAAATCTTTATCCACATACACCTCGGCTACAGGTCAATCTATCAATTGGGATAAGAGCTCTTTATTCTTTATCAACACTCCTCTTGAGAGACAAAATGAGATTTCTAGAATCCTTGGATGTAGCATTGGTACCCTTCCATCCTCATACTTGGGGCTTCCCCTTTGCTCTAAACCTCCTGATATCTTCTGGAACAAAATTGTTAACAAATTCAATAGGAAGTTGGCTGGTTGGAAAGGTGCTCTACTGAGTAGTGCTGGTAAACTTCAGCTACTGAAATCCACATTGAAAAATCTTCCTGTGTATGCTCTAAGCCTTTTTAAGATCGACCATAAGTTTGCAATGGTGCTGGAAACGATTCAAAAATGATTTTTATGGACTGGAGTTGAAGAGAAAAAAAGGCTCAGTCTGATCGCCTGGGAGAAAGTTTGCAAACCCAAAAATAAAGGGGGTCTGGGGATTAGACCTAGTAAGACCACTAACAAGGCTCTTATGGAAAAATAGGTTTGGAGAATTTTTGGTGACTCTAAGCAATGGAACAACATAATAAAAAACAAGTACCTCACCAACTCTAATAGTTTAAAGGATCTCTTATTTAATGACAATAGAGTGAAGGGTTCTTACATTTGGAATAGTTTATGCTCTTCCATTGATCTTCTTAAAAAAGGTATAAGATGGAATTTGGGAGATGGATCTACAATTGACTTCTGAGAAGATCCTTGGATTTATGAATATCCCCTGATTGAAAGACAAGAGTGGAAGGACTTTATAATCCAAGCAAAAAACACTATTGGAAACAAAGTCTCTGACTATAGGCAGGCCAATTCTTGGAAGGATATCTCATGCATTGACAGAAGTCTTTTACCTCTCATGTTAGATCTACAGTATTGGGCCTGTGATGGTAATAGAAAAGACAAGATGGTGTGGAATATTTCCAAAAGTGGTGAGTTCTCGATTTCCTCAGCTAGCTCCCTTGAATTTTCCAAGGAAACAAAACCCCTATGTGCTACAATCTGGTTTAAACTCCTCACTCCTAAGATCAATTTCTTCTATTGGATTCTAGTCCAGAATAAGCCCCTTATAGTTGATAACTTGGTTAAAAGGGGTTTCTATCATGTCAATATTTGCAGTCTTTGTATGGACCAAGCTGAATCCTGTGACCACCTTATGATTCACTGTAGTTTTACCAGGAAGATTTGGTCTTTGGTGTTCCAAAATTGGAATTTGGCCTGGATTCTCCCTAATTCTTGGTAGGAATTTATCACCCAATGGAGTTGCCCTTTTGAAAATGAAATGGTTAGACAATTCTGGATCCTTATCCCTCCTCACCTTTGCTAGGGTATCTGGAAGGAGAGAAACAACAAAATATTCAGAGAGAAAAGCTCCAAACCTGAAATTGTTTTCAACAAAATTGCCAGATCTCTTAAGGAAAACTTCACCTCTGCTATTATCAACAGCAATAACAAATTAAGTCCCTTCCTACTGGAAGTCAATTGGTCTAATTGGAAATTTCCTATTTTCAAAAATCTTATTAGTTCCCAGAGAGATTTAGCTGTCTGGACCGCCCCTCCCTATGGCTGGATTAAAGCCAATTTTGATGGTGCTTCTAAGGGAAATCTGGGTGTCTCTGGGGGAGGTGGCATCATCAAAGATAGCTATGGTAACTATCTCAGAGCTATTTCAAATCCCTTGGGATTTCAAACAAATCATAGAGCTGAGGCCCTGGCAGCTTTGAATACTGTCATGCTGGTGGAAGAAATGGGTTACAAAAAAGTTTGGCTGGAAGGAGATTCTTTGAACATAATCAACAACATTAAAGAAATCAATCCTCCTTCTTGGACTATAGAGAATATTATCCTTAAAATATTATCTATAGTTAAAACCTTTGAAGCAGTTCATATATCTCACAACTACCGGGAGACTAATCAGGTGGCTGATTACCTTGCTAACATTGGCGCCAAAAGTGATGGAGTTCAAAAATGGAAAGGAATACCTATGAATGATGAAGTGGTCAAATCAATTATCAATTATGACAAATTCAGGCATAAAGAAGGAATTATTAAAAGTGTTGTTAATGGCACGAAATAATTCAATTTAGAGTGGGAAGATTTGGAATGACGGCCAAATCAAGGGGAAGTACATTCAAAAGTTACGGAGTTTAACCCTAATTATTATAGCCCAAACTTCTATGATCGATGCCATTATTATTATTAACTATCATCAGTTTGAGCATGCGAAGACAAAAGAGGAAGAGATCAAAATAACCAGCCTGTTCGAGATAAATCAACAAAAAAATGATTCTCAGACTGAGATAAAAAAGAAGGTGAAACCTGTCGCCATGGGAGGAGATCTTAGAAGGGAGGAGCCTGCGGAGTGTAGGTGGAAGAAAGACAAGGAAGTTTGGAGAATTATGAAGAAAGGGCAGGTCCATCATTTTCTGAAGAGACTTCATGGATTTGACCCTGAGGTCTCAAAAGCTTTTGCAGAAGGGTGGGATAAGGGTATGGTCAACTTTGCAGGAAAATCTTTCAGAATCAGTTTGGAGGTCTTGTCTAAAATTATAGGTCTCCCCCTAGAAGGGATGAACTACTCTAAGGAGGTGAAAATAGGAACCAGAGCGTATAAAAAATTTCCAGCTACAGATGAGGAACGGGCCCTCCTGGTTAAAGGTAAGAAGGATTATGTTGAAATTGATAATATTGAAAAAGTATGGGGCTCTGTAATAAAAGTCATTATGGAATACTTTACATTTGAGGGAAGATTCACTAGGGTTTACAACTATCACTTTGCCCTAGTCAATCATTTTCTTCATGAGATCCTTATCTCTTTCCCCTTCTTCCTGCTCTGGTCGCTTAATCAAAGCATCTCAGACTTCAGATTGAAGAATGCCCCTATCCTCCATGTTGGTCTTATTAACCTTATTGCTAACTATGCCAGAAATCATGTTCCTGACCCCATTCCTGCCCAGGTCAACAAGAGGAAGTCTGTGGGGTCTCTGCCCAATTCCTCTAAATCCAAAAAAGCCTCCCTTTCCTCTGGTCCGTCTTCTTCTTTATCCCCGGATGTTTTGAAGAAACCTAATCTTTCAAGTGGCATTGCTGGTTCGGAAAAGATTGCTCTGGATGTTCCTTGTTGTCTTCATATCCATTCTTCTGTAGGTAAGAAGCTTACCTCTCGGGATTCCATTATTGATGATGTCCAGAATAGTCAGCAGGGTCCCAGTACTGAGTTGCCTCATTCTAAGACCCCTGTGGAGAAGGTCATGATGGACCATGAAAAAACTAATGTTAAGGGTATCCCAGGGGGTACTTGTATTATCCCTAAGTCTGGGGAAAAAGTTAACTCTGGTCTGAATAATGACAACTCTGTTGGTAAGGAGACTAAAGGGACAGAGACTGATAAGAACAAAGAAGCAGACATTAATACCATTGATAGTAATGCTGAAAATTCAGGGGATAATAGTTTCAAAGTTCTTGAAGAGGAAAATTTTGAGCCACATGAGTCCCCGAGCCATGAGAAGGTTAATATGAAAGAGGATAGAGAAAGAAAATTCCAGGGGAGTAAATTTCAGTCTCTCCAAACTGATATCCATAGGATGGACACTGAGGTGAGAAGGACTATTGTTATGTCTTCATTGGAAATTGCCAAAAACAAGTCAATATATAGTTACAATTTGGATAAGTGGGTGCAGTCTGATCTGGTGGAACTCAAAAATAGATGTATAAAGCTGGAGAACAAGAGCTCCATGATTGAAGAAACCATTACTACTATCATGAAAGATATCTCCCATAATCCCAATGTTTCTATTAATGATGATATTGAGGAAAAAATCAGAAATGCTGTTGAGTTAGCAATGGTTCCCATTCAGAAGAAAATTAATGGGAATGAAGAAATGCTGAAACACTTGCTCACGCTGGTAAACATTGGAATGAAGGCTACTCTCAAGAATCTGATTTCTCTGAGCAATTGGCTGGAAAGAAATAAAGACATTGCTGATCACCCTGTTTCTTCCCAGCACTCGGGACCTAGAACCCGTACTAGATCCAAGATGCAGAAAAATGAGGATCCGGACCTCCAGAAGCTGAGAGAGAACATGATGACAATGAAGACTCGGCTGGTGGACTCGAAAAGCTTTCTGAAATCTTTGCTATGACTTTGGTGCTGGCGGTCTTCCTCTCTATTTTCTTTCCAGCAGTTCTTTTGTTTTTTTGTCTTGTATGTAATTGTTGCCAAATCTGGGTTTTGACCCTCTGTTGATTGTTCCCCTCCTTGGGACAGTCTGTTGCTAGTAGGGCTTTTTTTCCTGTCCTTTCTTTGCTTTGTTAAAGGGTTTCGGGGTTCCCTTCAATACCTGCTTTTACCTTAATCAAAAACAATATTCAAAACCTTAATGAAACATCTACATACCAAATTTTATCACCTAAGATCATAAGCATTTATAACATCATTTAAACATTTAGATTTCATAAGCAATTATAGTACCATTTAAACATACAACATAAACTAAAATTTGCATTGCATCCTAACTCAATAATTTCAATTTATAATAATTATCATATCATCATTAATCCATCACATAATCATCATGTTTTCCTAGTCAAACATCTCATAAAGAAATATGCAAAATAATAATATAATCTAGTCCATCATGCACATCATAACATGAATCTAGCATCAAAATGATCAATCCATGATATAATGTATAAAATTCCATAGTGCATCATAAAATACCATCAAATGCTAAGTCTAACATAAGAAAAAAATCTAGAAAGCTATGATGGGCTCAGGGTGAGGCCTCAAAGTGGCAAAGCTCTTTTGAGGTGTTGTTCATGGTTCATGACTTGGATGCTTTAGTTTTCATGCAGTGATAAAGATATTTCTATTTTGTATCATGTATTATTGAAAAGGAGGATGTAAATATATGTTTGTAAAGCCTTTGGTCCATTCATGTACTTATTATTGTAATTGGATTCATTACCATAAATTGTATTGGAAAAAGCAAAGCAATGTAATCATGGTGGGATAGTTCTAAGGGTTTATTTCAAGGGATATTATTTGAAAGTTCAAAGTTGAAATGAAAAGTGTAATGTTGAATTATCTTCTCTATCTCTCCTGTGAGAAGAAAAGAAATGCTTCTTATGTAAAAATTTATATGTAAGTTGTAAAAGGGTAGTTATGTAATGTGTAGGAAAGAGAAATTAAAATGATTTAGGAAGTAAGGGATGTTGTTGTAATTGAAATGTCACTTTCTTACCTTCTCTCTTAAATTTGGAAATGTATAAGTAAAAGTAAAGAAATGGAATTCAATTTGAATAGTAACACAAATATGTTGGTAAATGATTTCATTAAGGGAACCTTAAGGAATGTACTTGTGAATGTAATAAATGATGTGATGTTAGAAAAAAAAATTGTTAGTTGAAATTTGAGGTCAAAACACCCGACTCCTTATGGGTTCCCTGGAGGGGACATTACAGATAATCCAAATTTTTCACTACTCTTCTCAATAGCTCTTCAACTATTCACTTTGCCAAAAACTCTGTATAAACATACAAACTCATCAATATATAGGTCTCTTTTTTTCCTCTTTATCCTATTGATTAGGTTTTCCTTCAATTGCACTTAGTCATCTGATCATATCAAATGAACTGATACAATGTATTTGTAACTCGGTTAGGTGGTTAACCTTGGCTCGTCAATTACACTTTTCTTGGAACTCACAACTTTATTTTGTCACTTAATCTACATCAATGATTTTGAACTTGACTTTTCATGACCATAGATCTTGTCACAAACTTTTCCTTCATCCTCAGCATCTTCTTGATCTTTGTGCCTTTGCATTAAATTTTTTCTACTCCCTGAATCTAATCTCTATTCAAATTTTGTTTCATGCTTGATTACATCGTGAATATATTCACTCGATGTCTGACTTCGCTCGGTCACCAACTTTTCTCAGTAACTGAACTCGCTTGGTTGTCAACTTTCTCAGTGTCTGTCTTTGCTTTTCTCTAATGACTAACATTTCACTTCTTAGTACTAGGTTGTTCCCTTTACCGACTTTACCTTTCTACTTTACTAATTTAACAATATCAAATTTTAAGTAAAAACAATTATACTTACAGTTCATTATCATTTTCTGATCTTTATTATCTGCCTAATTAATATCCTCTCTGATTGATATGGAAACATAATATAAGCCATAAATCAATTTATTGACATCAATGACAAACTAACAACTGATCTAACCATTCTACTTGTTTATATTCTTCTGAACTCGGTCTTCATAACCATTACCATTAGCTGGTTAACAATCTCCCACTTTCACATTGATGGAAACACTATTAATTGATGATGGTATACTCTGATCTCTTTGTACTATCTCTTCTCCCTTTTATCTTGTTCTTCCTCTTTTCCTTATGTTACATTCTACCTCTTACATGTAGTCTTATTTACTTGTATTAATTACTTACTTCTCCCTTGTACTTACTTCTCCCTTGTGCTTACTTATCCCTTATGGAGTCATCAATTACATACTTCTCCCTCTTTGACAACAACGCCAAAGATCCATACTCCTGAAATCTTGTTCAAGTAGTGAATCATACCTTGCATGTATTGATTTCTCTTTGCATACATAATTCCTTTCACAACTTCAAGCATCACCTAAAGTGTGATCACTTTGTGCATCAACTCAAAATTTAGATATTCTAATGTGTCCTAGAATTGATGCAACATGCCTCTTGCATTTAATGAATTTTGGATAGGGGTAGGACCCCTAATTTACCTCTGAGACACTCAAAAGAATCCTTCAGTAGTGGCTTAGCGAATATGTCAGCAAGCTTTTCTCTTGAAAGTGTGTCTCCATCTTTGTAAAAATGTGAGAAATGGTTCTCCATTTTTTTGTTTTGTGTTACAAAGGTGAAGCATAGTCACTTTATGATCTATGTTGTAATAATATTGATTTATAAATTTTTTGGCTAGTTCTTTGAATGATTTAATACATGGTGGTAGTTTTGAAAACCACTCCATAGATTTTCCTCACAAGATTCTAGGAAATAATTTGATTAAGTAGGTTTGTTCATGGGTGAACTCCATACTCAAGATAGAAAACTCCCTAATGTGATCTTGAGGATCAATTGTACCCATATATTTTTTATATTTAGGAATGTCAACATTTGGGGGAAAATGCACCATTTTTAAATATTTAGCAAATGGGAATGGAAAAATAGCCTCCAGTGAGTACCTTTTGGGGGGTGACCCTTTTTGCAGGTCTCAGATTTTCTCTTGAAAAGATTGGATTTTTTTTAGGGTAGTCATAGGGTTGTTTTCATCTTCCTTTGTCTTTAATTGATTGATATAAAAATCATGAGGGTGCTAAACTCCCAATTGAGATAATGTAAAAGAATATTTCTCCCTATCAGTATCTATGATCTTTTCCATGATCTTGTGAAACCTAGAATCTTCTTAAAGATGCTTTTTTACATGTTTATTTGTGATATCTTCTTCATCGTTTCTAGTGTGTATGTGAAACTATAAGAAATAATAATGGAAGAGAAAAGGAACATAAACAATCCAAGAGAGATAGGTAAGGAAGAAATGTTACCATGAGAAAACCAAATCCAAGAACATTCATAAAAAAGAGCCAAAGACAAAGGAGATAAGATATTTTATAAGGGGAAAAGCAAAGAAAAATCCCTTTGTGATATTATGAATGAGGCCATAGCCTAAAGAGAGAAAATAGAGAGAGAGGAAGAGTGCAAGATGCACATTACAATAAATTCATCCTAGATCATTATTCATCCTTGAAATGCATGAAATAAGAGAGGAGCATCTATTAAATAGAGGTGAGAGAGAGGAGTTGGAATGTAACTCCTAATTCTATGAATGCCACCATTCATAAGTGTGTGTGACATGTGTCTAAATCCTCTTAAGGAGGAATAAACTAATTTCCTTATTAAAGGAATTACATAAAATGAGTTGTCCTCTCACTACAAGACAAAATACATGTAAGTATTCCATAGGAATCTCCTAATTAAAATACAATTAAAGATTAGATATTCTAACACCCCCCTTTAATCTTTACTTGGGGTGTTTACAACAAGGGGTATGAAACCCAATTTTTACAAAAATCAGCAAACTTGATTTTCAATATAAGGAAGAAATTGTATTGTCTTCAAGTTTGCAAGTGGTCTTCTGGAAATTTGATGTACAAGAAGCTTTGGTAGATCCAAGAGAAGTGGACGAATCCTTAAAAAGTGTTCAAGTGGAAGTATATGCATATATTCAAGTAGTCTTGTGATACATAAGACACGTGGAAATGAATTGATATCTTTATTGGGCCTTGATGGATCACCTGGAACATAGAACAAGAAAACAAGGCAACTATCCACAAGTATAATTTCACTCTCATATTCAAGTTAGTATATCTTTTGAAATTTGTAACATCAAAGTATAATTTTAAGGAAACTCTCATAGTGAAAACTGAGTTCGAGATAAAGATAAATGTAATTTGTTCACCAAAATGCAATGGAGCTAACATGATATCAAGATAAACCATATGCTCAAAGTTTTAAAAAGAACAAGTTAGGTACGAAAGTATTTATCAATGTTCTCATGAAAGAAATATACTAAAATACAAATGACCATGGACAAGGTAAACTAATAAAACCTGCATCAACATTGCATCAATCACATGGATATAGACAGTCCACTAATGAGTCATCCCACTTCAAGTGAATGGGTCACGACTCCATCACCTACATGAACCACGATCTAAGCAATGAAGAATGAAGTGCATTATCAAATTAGTATATTAATCAAAGAAATATGAGAGAGACAGTGATAAATTAGTAGAATAAGAGACTCAATCACCAAATTAACTCAAGATCCTGAGTTTCAAGCATGTTTACCATTGTGAACCATAAGATAGGATTATGAGAAGTAAGAACATATTGCCTTCAAGAAAATGTGAAATAGCAGGGAAACCCATGAAAATTTATCCTCTCATTGAGGAAAAAAATAAAGAACCATCCTCTCACTGAGGAACATAATAAAGAATCATCCAATGCAACTTACAAATAGAGAAGGTTGATAAACATCAACTGAATCAAGTGCGTCCTAGTGCAACTTACAAATGGAACAAGTTGATCAACATCAACTGAAATAAGGGCATCCCAGTGCAACGTACAAATGGAACAAGTTGATAAATATAAACTAAAGTAAGTGCATCCCAGTGCAACTTACAAATAGAACAAGTTGATCAACATCAACTGAAGTAAGTGCATCCCAGTGGAACTTACAAATGGAACAAGTTGATCAAAATCAACTGAAGTAAGTGCATCCTAGTGCAACTTACAAGATGAAGTAAAATGAATATAAACGAATGGTATAAAACTATAAAATGCAACTATGTGCATGAAGAGATGCTCTAAAATCATAAATTGCAACTATGTGCAAAATAGATTAAATCAAGATCATCAATAAAATCAGTAATGATACTCATGAAGGCAATAGTGTAAGATAAGCTCATAATCCTGAATAATTAGAGATAAAGAATATATAAATGTAAGAGAAACATTAATGTTATGGATATCAGTTAGAAAAGTCCATTTATGGTAAATATGAGAACACAATTACTTTATCGTAAAGAAATTTATAATAAAAAATACGTAGATTAATTGAGTAAATAGAATACTAAAGTCTATAGTTTAAATGAAGGTATAATTAAGAATTTGAAACAAAATAATTTTTTTTTGAACAAAGTAGAGATCTGACATTAAATAATATAGAGAAATACAAAGTGTATTATAGTTTAACAGAATGTTAAACATAAGAATAAGCGAGAAGCTTAATGTGCTAAACAAAAATTTAATTGTTTTTAGAATCATTATTGAATCATTCTCCACTTCATGGATAGCTAAATACCAAGTGATATTAACCCATCATTTAAGTTCCAAAATTAATAGAGACATAATTACTATAATTTAGTTCTGAAAACAAAAAGACCCCCCCTTAAATTATTGTGAGAAACACAGATGAAACACACCCTTTTTAAGATTAAAAAATTAAATTTTTTTAATGAAAAACAAGGTTTTTTGTTATTATTATTTTAAAACACCTTTTTATTGGAAACTAGAAAAAAAATCCCCTTTAACTTAATGAAATATGATTAAAAAATATATTTAAAATGAGTTAATAAACATAACAAATTCTTAAATTTTAAAAAATTAAATAAATAAATTTAAATGTATAATTAAAAAGCTAAAAAAATTGTTTAATAAGCCGAAATAAAAAGTACATTCAATAAAAAGAATCAATAAACAAATTTACAGTCAAATTACTTTCAAATATATCAAACTTAATTTAAAATAAAAAACTTTATTTTAAAGCTAAAATTAAAACATTAAAAAAGACATTTAATTAATGCTTCGCAATTAAATGTTAATTTACAATAGATAAAAATATAAATAAATTTGAAAATTTAAAATAATTAAACTTTAAATATTACGTAGGATTAAAAGAAAGAAGTTTCTAAATCTTAACCATATACAACATTATAAGAGGAGGTTTTTTAAAAGGTTTATAAGGTCAATATTTAACTTAAATTTAAAATAAACTTCTTTTTTATTTTGAAACTATCGGTTGAAAGATAATGCAAAATTTTTACTATTGCAACTTGCGTAGTTTTGAATAAGTTGCTGTGTTTTCTAAGAAAAGACTATTCAAACAAACAAATGAATGTGAAAGGAAGAGGGTGTGCTCATCCCACAAGCAATCAAAGAGTGATCAGAGAGGGTGTGTTTATCCCACGAGCGCCTATAAGTATATACAACTCTTAAGTTGTGGGAGTATTCCTGTCAAATTTATATGATCTCCTGCCAAAGTATGAGACGGTGATGGCTATAGCACAGAGGTGTGTGAAACAAGAGTACATGATGTCACCGATATTAGATAGGGAAATCAACAAGTATGACTTGCATGGGTCAAGGACATGGGTGGGAGCAATAATCCCAAGCCATGAATTAGAAAACAATATGGTGATGGCTCATTTGCTTGACACACTAAAGATCATATTAGCACATAGAGATTGAGGTTACCTCTGACTTGAAATAACTCACATATCTTGCATGCTCACATCGGAGATAATGGAAGAAGTATTATCCATGTTTGATGGTATTCTACTGATAATACAGTATTGTACTGAGGCACCAGTGCTAGACCCAAGTGGGTATACATCTGAAGGAGACACCTTCAGAGTAGTGGAGATTGAAGAATCAGAGGCATGAAGGCGGAATGGATAGAAAATACTAGAAAAAAGAGTTATAACAATAATGCAAAGTTGCATTTTGATATTACAGAAACATGCATCAAAATGTAATCAGATTTGAAGTATTTAATATAAAGTTGATTTTATGTGAGAACAGAATGCTATTGAAACTAAATCAACCATTAATATGCATGTCTTTTAAGAAAAATTAACAATAATCAGAATAACAAAGGACAAATATATTTCCTCCAGTTCAATAATAATGATTAATAGGCATTTTTGAAACCCTTGCGGTCTCCTGACGGAGGGTACAAACATAAAATTTAAAGATTAATAAAGATATGAAACTAAGATATCAAGAAAGTAAAAGAAAATGCAATGGGTTTGGCGGTGAACCGTCCAAACAAAAAAAGGTTAGAACTCTAGATAAATAAACTTAGAAATGGCGGCAAGCCATCCAGAATTAGTTAATAAAAATGTTAGATTTAAAAAAAAATGAAAAACTTGCAACAAATGTTAAATATACAACAAAGTATTAAACCTAAAAAACTATAGATTATATAAGAATCTCTAAGAAAGGAGTGCTCCATGAATGGTAACCTTCAACACCTTCCTACTCAAAAAAAGGATTAGTAACCTTCTCTAATACCATGTAAGAAATAATAATGGAAGAGAAAAGGAACATAAACAATCTAAGAGAGCTAGGTAAGGGAGAAATGTTACCAAGAGAAAACCAAATCCAAGAAAATTCATCAAAAGAGCCAAAGACAAAGGAGAGAAGGTATTTTATAAGGGGAAAAGGAAAGAAAAACCCCTTTGTGATATTATGAATGAGGCCATAGCCTAAAGAGAGAAAAGAGAGAGAGGAAGAGTGCAAGATGCACATTACAATAAGTTCATCCTAGATCATTCTTCATCCTTGCATTGCGTGAAATGAGAGAGGAACATCTCTTAAATAGAGATGAGAGAGAGGAGTTAGAATGTAACTCCTAAGTCTATGAATTCCACCATTTATAAGTGTGTGTGACATGTGTCAAAATACTCTTAAGGAGGAATAAACTAATTTACTTATTAAAATAATTACATAAAATGAGATGTCACTATTTTTAGATACAAAAAGTACATGTAATAGAAAAATTAGTGTGTGCGATGAAACTCTTAGCAAATGTGACAAAATGGTGAACCTAAATTTGATTCCAGCGTGATGCTGGTGACTCTTCGCATGATGATTTTCTATTCCCTAGTCCTTTTTTGTGAATATTGTACTCTTTTGTTATATTAATAGAAAAGGCCTCTATTCATCAAAATTTGGCAAACACCTTTTTTGAGATTTTGACGACAAGATCATATGCAGTGAAAAAAGAATTGTATGCACTAAAAAATAATGTGTTTATGATAGAATAGACTTTGTATGTGATGAAACCAAGTTGTATGCTACAAATAAGAGACTCAATATGAAAAATTATATAGCGTATACGATGAAACTTTTGATAAATGTGTTAGATTTATGTTTATATGTGATAGAATTTCTTACAAATGCAATATATTGCTTTGATTTGGGTGAATTTGACAATTTTTTGTGTTTGGACAGTTTGATGTTTTTGTGTGATTTTGGATGAATTTTCTTGATATTTTGGACCATGAAAACAAAACAAACAATATTAAAAAAATTGTTTTTCCTATCCTTCTGAGCATCAAGTGTATATTCTCATAGTTTTCATAGGTTTTGACACACGAGTACACTTCAAACAAGATACCTAAGGATATTGGCTTCAATGTATCATTTGTAGGCTCATATACATGGAAATAAATTTTCAAACTTGATACTCCTAATTCTAGTGCGTAGTGTCCCTCTTAAAAAGCGGTAATCCATTGTAGAGAGAAGGGAAATTTATACACATAATTGAATCTTCAAGAAGTTGATGTTTGATTCAAGGTAATGAAATCAAAAAATCTTACAACTCACTACTAAGGGAGTACATATGGTGAGTAACTTCCAAGGGTAATGTAACCCTTGTGTACTACAATTGATACACTATGGATAGAGGATAGTCTTCTAATTAATGTAGCTTTAATAAGGACTTTGTTCAAAATGTTGGGGTATAAGCTTCATTATAGAGGTCTCCCACCCTTGATAAATCGAGGTTTTGTGCAACTTAAAAAAATACTAGAAGAGAGCTATTCCCAAACTATTTTGTTAATCATGCCATTAAGCATGATTGCATTTTATTTTATAGTGGGTTGGAAAAATTGGCATTAGTTGTTCCCACTTGGTTCATTCCCTCTCACCAGCCTTTCTAAGGCAACTCAGGACGTACCAACTTCTAAATGAAAATTGTACTATTTAAAAAATGAAAAGGATCTAGTTGAGTTTGGTATTTTGATCACCCAAAAGAGGGGAGAGTATATCCCTACCACTTTGATCCACAAGTACGTAGAACACATGATTCTTTCTTTGACCTTTTTAACTAAGTGGGATCTTAGTTGGTTTTGTATTTTGATCACCCAAAAGAGGGGAGAGCATATCCCTACCACTTCAATCCACAAGAACACAAGGTATCTTAATTAGTATATATTTTCAAAATTAAAGCACAAAGTAAAAGAAATAATTTAATTAAAAAATTTATAAGCATAGAGCCACAAGCTAAAGTTGAATAGATTAGTAACTCAAAATTAGAAATTAATCTAATAGTTAGCATTCAAATCTATTGAAAAATTGTATTTTTCTTAATAACTTTGGAGAATTCTTTCATAATTGTCAAAGGATTTTGCTTCTTTGTTAATCGATATTTTCTCTTGTGTTCACTCTAGTCTTGAGGAGTTATTGATTCTTCTCTTCAATGCCTTCCTAGAATGAAATCCAGGGATTCGCTTGACAATTTTATTCAATTTTGTGCCCCCTAGCATCTGCAAACAAGGTAACAAAAAATAGATTTATGAAATTTCAAATTTTGCAAAATTTAGTAAATGTGCAACATAATTCAGTAAATGTGATACATTGTTAAGAAAATGTGATAAACTTTTCTTTAAATGCATAGAAACAAAGAGAAAATGTGAAATAACAAACGTACAATGCAAAGAAAGAGAGATGAAATAAAAAATAATTTGTTATAAATGCGTTACTCTACTTTTGTCAAAGACCTTCAATGGAAATCAGTGAGCAATTTTTATAGAGAATATGTAATACCCACACATATGCTACCATTTCTGTTTGTGATGCTGAACATTTTTAGACCTTTTTATGCATGTGTTAGATCTTTAGTTTACTTTGATGATACTTTGACATTATGTTAGTACCTTGTGATAATGTAGTTACATTGATACAATGATTACTTTAGTTATTTCATGTTGCTACTTAGATGATGATTACTATTCTCATATTATTGTGTTATGGTCATTTATTGTTTTACTCACCCACTAACCCTATGTTTGCAATTATGTGAATTATGGACATGTTTTATGCTTCTATTTGATGTGCTTGTATAGTGAGGGGCAGAGTTGTAGTTAATTTTTTTATAAGATCCACATGATGTACCCATCCCTACTATTGTCTGTTATGATGCACATGCTCAACTTTGTGATGTAGGTTTGTAGGTAGTGAGCATTGTCTCCCCTGAATTGGCAGGATTGAGTGCGCCCTTATACATATCTCGATGGTGGAAGAGGGGAGGTAGCTTTAAGTCCCAAACTTAAACAGAACCTAAGTCATTGTACTAAGTAAGGACAATTATCCCATTATCCTACCCTATTTAATTTGTCAAGCTAACATGTATCCAATCACCCTAGTTTCAGTAATTGATTTGGCTTGATAGTTTTATCGATTATATGTGTGTGTGTGTGTGTGTGTGTGTGTGTGTGTGTGTGTGTGTGTTAAGATATTACTATTAAATTATTACTGAAGTATATTATGTGTATTAAAATTTTATTGTGGTAATAATATTATGGTAATAAATATATATTATCATAATTTTTGGAATGTTATTTTTTTTTATTTTTTTATTTTTGAGAATTTTTTTTGGAAGGATTACTTATGGTTTTTTAATTCAATTCAATTCAATTTAATTAATTATTTTGTTAGAATTAAGAACAAGATTCAACTATGGAATGGAAAATGGATTTCACTTGCAGGAAGGATTACCATGTTAAAATTGGTGTTAACTAGCATACCTATTTATCAACTTTCCCTACATACCTCCCTACTAAATGGGAAAACTCTCTTAATAAAATCTTTAAAGACTTATTTTGGCAAGGAGGGACTGATATGAAAAAATTTATTCTGATGGCTTGGGAGAAAATATGCTAGCCTAAAGAGTATGGAAGTTTTGGGATTCACAACATCAAAGATCGGGCCTTAGCCCTAGGTGCTAAACTAATCTAGAGAATGCTTCACAATCCAGAATTATCCTAGGTTAAAATCCTGACCAACAAATATCTTAGGATCAGAGACAACCTTAGTATCCTAAGAACCAAATCCCCCCCCTCCCCGAGGATCTGGTATCTGGTATTTCATGCTGAAATGTAGATATATCATCCTAAATAAGGTATCCTAGCAAGTGGCTACAGGTTCTAAAGTAAGACTCTGGACTGACTCATGGGAAGGGTATCCCATCCTCAGAAAATATCCTTGGCTATCTTAAGAAAGGACCATCCTTTCCCAATCCCTAGGAATCCATCTATGTGATTACATAGAGAATGATTCCTCCATGGCCAAAGGATGGCAGTGGAAATACTTTTGTTCTTACAACATCCCTGCAAGAGAACTCTCACTTCTAGAATCCATCCGTAATATCAGAACTTTCTCTCTATCCTCAAAAAATGACAAACTCATATGGACTGGTTCTAAGACGGGAGAATAAACAACCAAAGAAGGATATAATTGTATCACTAGTCTCAAGCTACATTCTAGGAAAATGTTTCGATCTCCTTTATGCTGGGATCCCCTTTGTATTCCCAAGGTAGGAGCATTCTCCTGGCTCACCATGCAAAACAAGATTCTAACTACAAACAAATCTAAAAGAATAGGTTATGAAGGACCATCAAGGTGTCCCTTATGCAAAAGTGATGAAGAAGAACCTAATCACACCCTCCTTCACTGCAATTATGCAAACCTATTCGTGAACTAGTTTTACAAAAAAATGGGTCTATCATTTGTAGCACCGGAAACAGTATTACAACAGTTCTTGGCATGGCCAAAATTCCATTACAAGAACATCTATAGAGGTTTATGGACCATCTCGCCATCAATAATCATATGGTAAATATGGAAAGAAAGGAATAGAAGGATATTCAAAGAACATGAAATGACTACAAAACACATTTCCCTCAAAATCAAAGCACTTATCATTAAAACCTTGAATAGTAAATAAGGTCAAACTGATGTTCAAATGATGTCTTGGGATGGATCTATGAGAAAAAAATGGATAGGTCTCTGGATACCTCCATTTGTAGGTAAAGGAGACATTTCAAATAATCCTTCACGCAAAGATTGTGTTTTGACTCCCCCGGACCCAGGGTGGGTGAAACTCAACTTTGATGGAGCCTCTAGAGGTAATCCAAGAAGTGTAGGTATTGGATGCTATATCAAGGATGATTTAGGAAAGTTACTTAATGAAAGATCGGAAAAATAGAAAACACCACCAACAACATGGTAGAAATTTTGGCTTTGCTCAAAGGACTCTGGCTATGTAACAAATTCAAATTTAAAAGAGTAGCAATAGAAGGGGATTCATCTTTAATTATTAATTCTATTAGAAACAAATCAACTCCAAACTGGAAACTGAATAGTATCCTTAACCAAGCTAGTGACCAAATTTCAAACTTAGATTGATTTACCATTAATCATATTTATTAGGAAGGGAACAAGCATGTCGATGCCCTTGCTAACCTTGGGGCCAACGGTGTAAACACTTTAAAAATTTTTATTTATACCCAATCACATCCATTCCTCCATGGTTTTAATTGACTCCTAATTGACCCTCGGACTTAATCTGTAGAGAGTCTCTCATGATAAATGTGCAACCAACCATCACATCATGAACATATCTCAGCCCTTGAGTCCAGAAGTGTTTGCGTTATCCTTGGGGCTATATGCACATCTCCACTTAGAATCTTGGCACACCGCCTCCAACTCTTTGACAAAATGATTGATCTCACGTCTAGGGCTGAGATCCTCAACGGGACTAATCTCAGTCCTAGTATCGCATATCCTCGAGGTCAATTCATCCTTAAAATTTGGTACTAAATTCCATCAAACCTGGAGAATCCTACCATACAGTGTCTATAGAGGATAAAATTATTTCTTTTACCAATTTTCTAGGAGTTTAAAAACTTTTCTATGCGATCTAGTAACTAATGATGATTAATAACAATATTTTCTTAAAAAAGTTTTATATGGGCTGCATAACTAATGTTGTATGTAGATGCACTACAATGAACCAAGCATGATATATAGAAAAGCGGGGGAAAGAACAAATCATCTTCTTATTCTAGTCTCTTGGCCACCCTTTGAAGAGCCTGAAGCTATTGCAGCTAAATCACTCCCCAAAATGATAAAAGTTGTCGTGCATAAAAACAAGACTATGGCCAAACCCGAAGGACACATGATATGCAGGACAAACCCATGGACAAATCCACCAAGAGACAGTACCACAACATTGTTAATCTATCAAAAGTGTACTCTTTTTGGAAGGGTACGCCCTTCCAAAAAGTAGAAATACATTAGACTTAGAGAAAAATACTTTAGGTAGAAAAAAAATGAAGCATGTATCAAAGATGAGCTTTTTAAAGGGAGGTATGCCTCCTAAAGACCCAATTATGGGCAAATGTATGTATAAGGACTTCGGTTTTGGGCTACATCGGGGTTTTCTTGGCCCCATTATTTTTACCCTATTCCCTGCACTAAATGGGGAAAATGTAAAAATTATAATGAGTTAATAAAATAACGGGCATTTGCCTTTTACCGATAAAAAAAAATATTTATTTTGTGGATTTTTATTTATGGATATTTGAATTATTTGCATATTCATATTCTTAATTGTGAAGGAAAGTAATTAGTTTTGTAGGAAATTAAATTAAATTTTCTTTTCATTTTTTTCTTTTTTTTTTTATATTATTTTTGGGAGATTTTTGTAGATTTTTATGGGAAGCTTTGTTTTGTTTTTATTCAAGTTTTAAGATTTTTTTGAAAATTTTTCTTGGAAATTTTTTAATAAATAGAGGTTATGGTTGTCATTTTGGAGGGATATTTTTTACTGTAGATTTGAAATTTATTTCTTGGATATTTATGAAAGTGGAAAAGGTTTTGAATGTTGCATTTCAAGTTTGGATTGATTTCATCTCATTATCTCCTTCTTTTTCCTTCTTCAGTTGAATCTTCACAAGACCTGAGGTAGGGATTGAACAATTCAATTTATTTTATTATTTAATGAAATATAAATTTTTTCTATGTTTTAATGATGTATGTTATCTTACTTTACATTTTTAGAAGTATCTAAAATTTTGAGCTCATTTTGATAAAAAAAAATGTTGTGGTTTCCAAGGTTTTCTACCAACATATTTTTGAAAATATATTATTTACATGCATGAATTTTGGTCTAGGGTTTTAATGGGTTGATTTTATAGATGTGAAACTTGGAGATCTCAAATGGGTATTTCTTATATTTTATCTACAAGAAGTAAATAATTCCCTATTACATGCATTTTGTTTGACTATTTATGTGCATCATGTGCTTCAGTTTACTAGTCTAGTTTCTCTAAAGGGTACAGTCTGGTATTAATGTGTATAGGTACGAAATTGATACCAAAGATATTTATTTATCTTATCTTTCACATGCCATTGGTTTAGTATATTTTTGTTATGTTTTGAAAAAGATAACCTATTTTAGTGAAGGCAGGTATGAACCCTAACTAGGGTTTTTAGTCTTAAAACAAAAAGCCATAACTATCTTTTCCACAATTGGATATTGACAAAAATTGGAGGGAGATTCTTTAATTATGTTACCTTCATTCTCAATGATGCGATTGATTTATTATGTATTTTATAGAAGATATTGGTGACTGTTTTTTGATGACCATTCTTTGCATTTAAGCATTATTTTAGAATGAAATAGTTTGAGAAGATTGCCAAGATTTAGGTACACCAGAGGCATAGGGAATTAAATGTTTTTTTTTCTATGGTTTTGATTATTATATTATGTGTCTTATGGTTTGCATGTATCATGTTTCAGTTCTGTAGTCTCTATGTTCAATCATGTTTCTTATTTTTGTGGGTTTAGGACTATCTAAGAGAAAGGTTGGTTATTAAGGCATTATTATGATGAAGGGTGCTCACCTTAATGCCACAAACACATAACAGAAATAGAGAAAAAACAACAATTTGCAAGAACAGAAAATGGGCTTCTTATTATCTCCACAAATGTGGAATTACAAACTTTCAGAATTACAATATGCAAAGCCGCATGGGCATTTCACTTACAATATTCTGTAGGACAAAGCCTCGAATTATTACTTCCATCCACCCAGAACTGCCCCCGAACTACCTAAAACAACACTACGGGCCTTCTTTATATAGGCAATTTCCACCGCCCGAGAAGGTTCTAGAAATTTAGCCCTTAGGGCCGACCAAACTTAGAATTATTTTATTTTTCAATTTAGT
>MU227886.1:11786-25706 GCA_018584345.1 Thuja plicata
ATTGTAACTTATAAGAAAAATTATATTTTTAATTAACAACAAAGATTACTAAACAAATTATTCATTATTTTTGTGGTAAAATTAAAAAAATTACAGAAAAAAAATATTAAAAACATTGAAATATTAAACTTACTCACAAAAATGTAAAAAAAAAATCCAATTCCAATTCTAGTTGTGTGGAACCAAACGCAGAATTGGCATCTTCTCAGTCCTCTTCCAGGTGAACCAAACAGGACAAGCCCATATTCTAGAATTCATTTTGAGTATAGCACAAACCTAGAATGGAAGGCAATTCCAGAATTGGCAATTCCAGCATGCACAAATTCCGCCAACCAAACGGGCCCTTAGAATTTGTGATTTTTATTTTAAAGCATGCTCTTGGTTCAAAGCAAGCTCTCTTGAATGAGCCAACTGTTTTCGATCTATTTTGGCCTTAAGAACCCACCTCTCGTACGGGACGGCGTACGTGCAGTCCAAGTTCTCGGGAATTAATCTACCCCTTACACTGTTCACTTATTTGAGCGACTTCAGTGAGCGCCTTATTTTATCGTCTGACAGAGAGAAGGCATTCATCCCAGAGTCACGAGATTTTTATGAGTCAAAGAGTGCAAGCGTACAAGACAAGGAGAGCACGTGAACCGAGCCTTTCTCCTATTATACCTAACTCATGTAGTCAAATTATAAATAATGTCAGTCCTGAAAATATGAGTGAATCTTACACATGGAAACAACATCATTGTGCTCCTCCACTTTCTTTATTTTGAATTGTTTTAAAGTCATTTCATGTTCTCTGTAACTATGATACGTTATTATATGTATTCTAAATCAAGGTGGTGTACAATATTGAGAATCGTTCCTATATTATAATACATAAGCATACTCTGCTGGAATTAAATTAGACTGAGCACTAGAAGGAAGATGCCAAACTTGTCCTTGAGAACACAAACTAAGGTGCTAGCTCATTTCTTTAATGATGATAAGACACTGATGGGAAAACCAGATTCTTCCTTTTAAAGTTTATCCGCTGCACTGAACAGCCTGCTGAGACCGTACCAGGCCTTAACAAATCAAATTCCACCTTGCTCTTAGTGGAAAATGAGTTTAGTCAGATATTTTATTTCTTATGATACATGATTATGTAACCTGCGTGAAGCCCTCTACAAGTTGCAACATGAACTAGACTACCTTTACAGCTGTTTAATATACTCCTTACAAGTTGTAACATGAACTACCCTTCCTCTACACCGGTTTAAAATATCCCTTTAAAGTTGCAGCGGGAACTACCCAACCACTAACTAGACCTACTGTAGAAAAATCATATTTCAATATGAGACGCCCAATCTCTAATCTTCTGCATCAGTTAAGTCTTGAAGAGCGTTTGGTTTAATGACAAAATCCATATTATAGGCACAGCTGAGTTTAAATCTTCTACCATAAAAACAAAAATGTATTTTAAGCACACCCCTTCGAATGCATTCAGAAGACTGCTAGACAATTAATGCATTCAGGAGACTGCTGGACAGTTGATGACTTATTAAGAATGAAAAATAATAGCCAAAAAAAATGAAAGATAAATATACTAGCCAAATTGATCAATTAACTTTAGACCGTAATATTATTGTATACACTATCTGTATATTGTTCCCATTGGAGGATGATATTATTCAATCAACTTTCCCAAGGTCCCATTAAATTCAATAAGGTTGAGATGCAACTATGACAAACTATGCTGCCTTGCTATGTATCCGAAAGAGCATTTTCCCTTGCTGAGGGATATCCAAAAAACCATTTAAGATCCATAATATCCCCATTAAACTAGAAATAATTATTTCTTAACAGCTTCATGATGATTCTTAGATACCCAATGGCACATGTTCAATAAACAACTATAGAAAAAGCATAATTCATTATATCTGATACCTGCAATCCAGGCATTCAAATCACTGACCCAATACGTACTTTTTCCATTCAATCAATTCTACATCTTGAAAAATGTTCCTGGTTCAAGATTCAATACCTGCTTCCTTCCGCAGATTGCAGTTTGTTGGCAGGCAGTGCCCATGATACGACTGCAGCTTCTATACTAAAAGTATAACCAGCCCTCAGAAAAAGGAAACAAATGCAGCTTCTAGACTAAAAGTATAACCAGCCCTCAGAAAAAGGAAACAAATGCAGCCTCTAAACATGACCTGCAGTACCTACTAGGAATTGTAATGATATACATACATAGAAAGGAAGCTTGGTATAAAGGCTCGAATTAGCTGCCAAATGTTTTTTGTTAAATATGTACCTGTTCCGAATTTCAGTAACCTCGATAACAAAGAAACCAGCCATTAGCAAATATTCTTGCAATCAATAATTTACCTTGCACCAGCTTACAGCCACAAGTGGTTGCACAAATGCCTTATGGTAAAAATACTTAATAACCATACCCTCCTATCAACAACAGTAAAAGGCTGTTTTAAAAGACATACTGAACTGTGGCAGATGTGACCAGAAAAAAGAATGTGAGACACCTTAGAATTTGCCTTATTTCAAAAGTTATTTGATTAATCAGAGGCCAGTTCATTCCAATGAAACACATCAGGCAATTTTTAAACATGTACAAAATTGAAAAATACAATGCAAACTCTAAAAAATGCTGGATCTCCCAGTTATCCTTACACAGGCAACGTTGAGTATCTCAGAGAGCTCCTATTTGAAATGTAAAAAGCTATAATACAGGCACTCAAAAAGGTTTTTGGCAATTCCTCCTATGCAGACCACAGCATGACCTCAAAGAGCTCCTATTCATCAATTCAAGAAAAGACCAAAAGATCCTTTCTAGTTCTACCACTAACTACGAATTATTGCAGATATAAAGAAATCAAATTATGTGAAATTCCTTAGTATTTGGCCTTATTCACCAAACCCCAGGACAGTAAATTGCAATGAAGCACATCTGTTAATATTTCCTCAAAAAGTAGAGTATATCTTGGAATGTACACACATGCAAATGGATATACTATCACATGCAATGATTCACCCAAGTCCTTCCACAAAAGCCATGGCAAAATCTTGGACACCAATGGAGTCCAAAACATTCCCATCCAATTTATCGACCAGTTATTCCAAAGCATGACAATTGCAATGAAATTGACCAATACAAAACCCCTTACAATTTGGCATAAGTTTATATTTGACCTCATATATATCAGACGATATATTGCAATGCAATCCATCTTTTAATATTTCCTCACAGATCCAAACTAAGCCTTGTAATATATTCTGCTGTACCTGGCACCCCCAAATTCTTCTTCACAAGCGCCATGGCATAACCTCTGAAGTCCTATTCATCATTGAATTGGGACCAAAAGATACCTAATCCACTCTTGCAAAGATTGTCATCAGAAATACATAAAAACACAAGTTCTGTTTTTTCTTTCGAGTTCTTAATAGCTAAAGCCACTTAGAGACGCTGTTGATTAAACATAGAGAAACACAAACACCAAGGCTGGATTGTGGATTTGATCCTTTGTAGTACTTCTCAGTTTGTTCTAAAATGACGGCATATCCCAATTCTGGTATTCATAGAAGATGATTTTTGCAGCTCCAACAATATGTCTTGGATATGAATCCAATGTTAAATTATGATAGAAAAGGATATGTTAAAAGGATACTGTAATTACCAATTATTTAGTTTTACTTTATCAAATCAAAGAGCGGCAGATTCAAATAAAAGGGTATGTGTTCAAATTTCCTCAATTATAAGAAGTAAACTTTTAAATACACTGCAATGTAAATATCATCAAGTGTCAGGCACCCAACTCCCATGCACGTGGCATCATAATCTTGGATCTCTTATCCATTACTTCAATAAAGCCAAAAATGTACATTTACAATTTAGCCCAAAATGTACATTTACAATTTTCTTCCATTTATTTGCTTACATGACACAAATCATGGCAGATATAAAGAAATCAGACAATTTGAAACTCCCAACTACTTGAGTTGTTATACATTTTAATTCTCTCATGAGATTAAATCGCAATGAAATACATATGTTAATATTTCTTCAAAATACAAAGTGATGTAAAACAAACACAATCAAATGCTCGAGGCACAAGTCCTAAACAGGTCGCAACATAATTTCATTGATCTCTCCTATCTACCGCGTCAATAAAGAACAAAGATCTATGTACATTTTTTTACCATTTATCATAAACAGTGACAGTGGCAGATGTCAAGCAACCAAACAAAGAGAAAATAGCTAAGAATTCAGTCTAATTAATATTCATTACAACAGAAAACAGTAAAATGTAATGAAACCTGTGTTAATATTTCCCCAAAGGTCAGGGTAAACCTTGAACTGTAAGGTGAATTGATCGAAACACCATCAAATGCTAGACCATCGCATAAACTTAGAATTCCTATTTATCGTTTAAGCCAATAAGACCAAAGAACCGATGCAATATAATTGTAAACACTAAAATCTTGAAAACATGAAAACAAATTTCAAGAACTAAAATCACTTAACAGATGCTGCAATTTCAACATAAAGAAATACAAACCCCAAGTACATATTTGAGATTAATACCCTTACAGAGAAGCGCAATTGCAGAATTCTGTATCAGGCCTAGATCTACACTTAAGATATACACTAAAACTTATCCAGATCAGTTGGCCAGGGCCCAGCTCAACGATGTGAATAGGAAAAACAGCTCAAAATTCAGTCTTTGCAGGAAGCCTGCAATCCCTAAACTCTGTTGAGCGAATTCCAATTCCTGCCAGTTTGTGCAGGGATTAACTGGAAAAGTAAGAGTGCACCATGTAACCCCTAACACTGCAGCAAAATGCACAATGTAGGGTCTAGGGTTTTAAAATCTTTTACATTATTTAGCCTCGGCTTCAACTTCCTCAGCCTCAACCTTCCCAGTTTTACAGAGGGATTTCTGATGCCCACCTTTCAACATTGACAAACCCCTCCCCAATTTGCTCCTCTGAAACCTTGAGCCAGCTTCACCAGAAGCTTTTTCCCTCTCATCAGCAACAAAACTGTCCACCCTTGCAGCAGATCCCATTTCCATCTGAGCAATCCTCACCGCCCCTAAAATTTTCTCTGGCAGCTCCTCCTCCGCCTGGGACTCCACCAAAAACCCCATATCCACCGTCACACAACTAGTATACCCTAACGCCAGGTGGCAAATCGCACTGGCTAGTGCACTGGAACCAATGTCCACATCAATCTCCAGATAATTATGTCCCCGTATGTAGCGACATGTCAGCGCCTTCCCAAGTAGGCATGCGGCATAATTCCCCACTGTGGCCTTCACAATCCAGGGGCCCTTCACAATGCTATTCACGATCTTGAACCTGTAATACAATGGAGATCATTTCAGTGGCTAATAACATTCTCCAACTGGCAAATTTTATTTCAGTGGCCAGTATTCACTCATTAGCAAAATTTATTTCAGTTGAGAATATTCATTAATTGCCAATTCTTAAGTCTATGGCTTATGTTCACCAATTGGCAAATTTTAGATCAGAGATCAATATTCACTATTTGACCATTTTTTTGGCAGTGGCTAAAATTCACAAATCGGGGCAAAAAATTCCCGAAGAAACATGACATCAGGAAAACAATTAAAACAAAGACTAGCCTTAAATTTTATCAATAAGAATTATTTTCATGAAAATTCTCAAGTCCGTGGCTTCAGTTCACTAATCGGCAGATTTTAAATCAGAGATCGATATTCACTCATTAACAATTTTTTCGCTAGTGGCTAAAATTCACCAATCGGGGATTTCCGATTCAAGATGGCATTAACAAAACAATTAAAACAAAGGTTGACCTGAAATTTTATCAATAAGAATTATTTTCATGAATGAAGTACCACATTTCTACACAAAACAAAAAGATTCCTAACACAACACCTTTCTACACAAAGCAGACAGAATTTCAGGCCAATCTATACAACACAAAAACAAGCCTTTGACGATGGGTGGAATTGCTAAAACCTCGGACCGACAAAAAAATAGTCCCAAAATTCTTCCAAAACATTATTATCACAGGCCTTCCGCTTCAAAATACATACAGAAAATCCTAACCTCAAAATTCAATAAAGAAAAATAATCTCCAGCCTTATAAACTTCTAAAAATGCAAAGCTTCCTTAAAATCAACCCTAACCTGGCATTCCTGAAATTATCGTCTTCGCGTATAAACCGATCAAAGAGCGACCCAGGAGGGATCGGATCCTCTGTCACATAATAAAAAATGGCACTGTGCGGCTCACGTCCTGGGACCTGTAAATTAACAGCAAAAATGAAGGCATTCGAACCTTCCCCATCACGACTGGCTCTCTTCAACGCAGACATTACTCTGTTATCAGGCCTTCCCAAGACATGATCGAGCTTTGAGCTCGACTTCACCCAATCGACCCCGAGGGGCTGCAGCAGCCAATCTCCCGCCGGAACTTTCTGTTTCTTCACGAAGTAATTCGGGCCCCTAACATGAAACGAGTTCCCCGGCGGCGATGCCCAGCCATTGACGCCATTCTCCAGCTCTACTCTGGGAAGGGAGCCTCCTTGCAGGACCTCCTCCTTCCAGTCGGAAGCTTCGGTTTCAGGGCCGGTCGTGGGTTCGAATCCCGGGCCAGACATCAGAAAAAAACAATGACGCACTGGCCGAATTCAGGAACCTTTTAAAGAAAAGCTCAGCAGAGCTCTTCTTGGAAACTGACCCCAGAATGCGTGCTCTCTGATAGCTTTATTGAGGTCCCTGGCTGATAGAATCAATGGATTGAAATCGAAGAATTTTTGTTTTATTGCTTGGCTTTGAAGTAGTTATTTATGGCGAATTCTTGGTATTCTCCGCTACCGGGTTTGCATGTCTGTTATGCTCTCTCTACAATCGTGGACCTGCTCTTTCGATTCGAGTCCATGTTTATTTTGGCCTGCTTTTATTTTTGGATTTCCTGGTATAGGGGAATGTGGTCAATAATTTTTGAGGGTTTGGTGGTTTTGGGGTGAGGAATGGTGAATTTATTATAGACCACATTTGATCTAGCGTGTTGTGGAGAGACTTTTATAGTAATGCTCGCATGTGGTTGGTGTGTTGCCTCTAGATTCCTCTTTTGTCCATTTCTAATTTTGTGCTGGCACGTGCACCTCCTTTATAGGCCCTCGTGCCACTTCCAATGCTCTACATGTCCTCCATTTTTAACCCTCCTTCCTTCAAAGCCCAAATATGGAAGGAAGAGCACTAGAAAGCTCAAGTAATATTTAGGGTAGGGCTTTGGAAGGTTGTGTTGAGGATGGTTTCTTTGGGATGGGAAGTTGTTTTAATCATTTGGTATTGGTGCATAAGTTTTATGTTGAATTTTTCTGGTTAAAAGTTAAGGATTAAGGAGTATTTATTTCATTAAATTTGTATAGGGTATAATAGCGTCTTCATTCTTTTGATGTCAAGCATTGTAAACAACAAGACTTGATTCCTTGTCGACTCATTGAATTGCTTAGGAGAGAACTTATTTCTCATCTTAGTTTTGAAGGTGTTGTTAAAAATAGCATTTTGGCTTTAGCATTGTGTTTCAAATTTATAACTGAAAATTCATTGAAGTTGTGGTTGTATGATTTTGAATTTTGAATGGATGGTTCAATAAAAGAATTTTTTTAATTTTTTATTATTATTATTTAATATTTGGGTATATGAAGAATGTGTCATGTCATTTTTAACTTGAAGGGACTTTTATACGAGGCTCAATTAGTTTTTCAGGGTTAACATTAAGTTATTGTGTAGATGGTTAACATTAAGTTATTTTTGTGTGTAGATGAGTTTACAATTTGATTTATTCATATTTATATTGGCAAGCATGAAATTTGTCTTCATTCTAGCTTATATTGTTTAATGTATATGATTTTTGTGCCTCTACTTGAGAGTGCATATACATTTTGAGGCTTGTGGCTTTCACATCACGTTTTGATTTTATAAGTGGGAATATTTTTTAGTAGTTGTGGTTGTATGATTTTGGATTGTGAATGGATGTTTCATGGAAGGGTCATTTTTTTATGTTTGGGTACTTGAAGAATGTGCCATGACATATTTAATTTGTAGGTTTTTTCTTTTATATGAGGGTATATTATTTTTTAATGGCTAACATTGTGTTGCTTTGTATGTAGATGAGTTTATTATCTGGTTGTTCATGTTTATGTGTGCAAGCTCTGCACAAAACAAGACTTGATTCCTTGTAGGCTCATTGAGTTTCTTACGATAGGACTCCTTTCCAATCTTAGTTTAGAAGGTGGTGTTAAACGTAATTTTTTGGCTTTAGCATTATGTCTCAAATTTAGAAGAGGGAATTTATTTGAGTTGTTGTGGTTGTATGATTTTGGATTTTGAATGGATGGTTCTATCGAATGAATTTATTTATTTTTTATGTTTGAGTAATTAAAGAATGTCACGTGACATTTTTAACTTGTAGAGATTTTTATATGAGGGTAAATTAGTTTTTCATGATTACCATTAAGTTGTTTTATGTATAGATGAGTTAAGATTTGGTTTATTCATGTTTATCCTTGCAAGCTTGAAATTTGTCTTTGTTCTAGTTAGATTGTTTTTTATACATGAGATATCCATGCATCTATCTTAGAGCCCATATGCATATACATTTTGAGGTTTGTGGCTTTCTCATGTGTCTTAGTATAAGGGGGAATATTTTTGAGTTGTTGTGGTTGTATGATTTTGGATTCTAAATGGATGGTTTCATGAAAATATCATTTTTATGTTTGGGTACTTGAAGAATGTGCCATGATATATTTAATTTGTAGGGTTTTCTTATATGCAGGTCTACTATTTTTTCATGGAAAACATTGTGTTTCTTTGTGTAGATGAGCTTATTATTTGGTTGTTCATGTTTATGATTGCAAGCTTGAAATTTTTCTTAGCTCTTATTTAAATTTCTTTTAAAGTATGACATTTTGATGCTTCTATTTTAAGCCCATACGCATAGACATTTTGAGGTCTTTATGCATCTATTGGAATAAGTTAGGAATTCCTTATCCAAATATTTTATAGCCTTGTTGTTATTTCTTATAAACCTTTGGTAAAAAAAAACTCATATATGTGTGTGCATTTGGACACACACACACACACGTGTGTATGTGTGTGTGTGTGTGTGTACCATCCTAAAAAGTTAGCACCTATAATTAGATACTTTATTAGGCCTCATTTTGGCAATTTCATGTTTGTTATGCTTGATCTAGCAACCCAACTCATTTTTTCAACATCTTCTCTATATTCCCAACTCCCCCTTAAAATTTGGTCCCATTTTCCTAGGTTTAGGATGCCTAGGCGACCTATACCCAACATTTGAGCCCAAATTTGAATGGGTGGTATGTTATGATGTTTTAGTAGGATTTCCATATTTTTACTCAGCTTGTGTCAATTTTAAACCCCAAATTATTGTGAGAAGTATGTATGTGGCCTATCTCTCCTCATTTAAGTAACCATAATCAAGATTGCAAGTGCTCTCCTACGATTTCACATCCAAGTTTTCAAGATCAAGTTTTAAGCATTCCTCAACCATCCAAGGTAGTGTTGAAGGCAATCTTCTCCATTGTAGTAAGCTTCTCTCCCATTTTGGACAAGTAGAGGAGTTCTGAATCAAGCAAGAAGATTCTTTTGTCCATCTACATGCATTTCATCTATCCAATCTTCAAGGCAAGATTTTGTCAATCATAAAAATATTGAAGATCATGGAAAGACATCCATAGATCCATGCATTTGTGAAAGGTATCCTTGACTCCCTCTTGCATTCCAAAATTAGATAACTACATTTAAGCAACATACAAGCATCTTCATAAAATATGTGTGATCTCAATATCCATTTATGAATGTATATAAATTTACAAGGTAGGCCTAATATTTACCTTTACATTTACATAATTTTCTTTACATGCAATTTCATTTGCATTTCAAGGTTAATTCATAAATAGGGGTTTGATCAAGGAAAACCCCTTTCAACCCAATAATTCCCCCGTTTTTTGTGTGCGAGAACAAGTGGAAAATCTATCATTATAGATTTAGAAATTACGGGATTTGACAGACGATCTCTAAAAAAATTTGGGAAAAAGTGCAAGGTATATGGTGGGAAGGCATCCTATACCCAAATACAGGACACCTAGGAATCCTTTTCCCTCTAAAATAGCTTCAAATTCAAATCACAAGTCAGTGTTGCAATGTAGTTTTTATTTTTAGTCATTACAAGTTCTTATTTGATTTATGTCTGTATGTTTCTACCAAAAGTTATCATTTAGCTTATTTAGCCTTCTATCTTGTATTGATCAACCATCTTCCCTCAAATTCAACTCTTCCCAACTCATTATCAATTAAGGATCAATGATCCATTTAGTGCTTAAGTCCTACTTGAGTCTATTGGGTCATCTTCCTTTTGATTGTACAATTAGGAAAAGGTGGGTTGTACCTGTATTCTCCCCCCCCCCCCCACCCTTTTTCTTATTGTACATTTTGGTGAGCTCTTCTTATAACATTTCCATTCTTATTTTAGTGTTAGATCTTCTTTGTATGCATTTTCATTTGATTGTTAGATGTGATTTTTAGGAAATTTTTGGTGTAATTTGATTCATGTTGCATAAAATTCAATTCATCTAATGTTGGCATATTTCTTTCAAATTTGATAATTTTATTTGTTATACATATCTATCTTTCCTTTCCTTATGCGTGAGTGTTATAACATTGCCTCCTACATATAGCATTCTGGTTAGGAGAAGCCATAGACTTATGGGTTCCATTAATCATGAGTCCTATTTGTTTCCTAGGAATCTTGATTAAACACACATGCCTACTAATGAAATTACCACTATTTTTGAGAATCCTTCTTCCCACTCTTCTCATGATAAAGATGAGACTTTAAGATTTCCTCCTATGCAAGAGCAAAAATCATCCCATGATTTTGAAAAATTTGAGCAATGGTAGGGTCAAGAAAATTATAATATGGAAACCATATCCTTAGTAGAGGGTTTGAGGAAGTTTATTCACAATTATGAACATGGTGTTAATTTGTTATGCACTATTTCCCATCTTATTGATAGCAATGTTAAACCTATTAAAGAGTGTGTTCAAGACCTTAGTTTAACTCAACCTCTTGCCAGTGTTGAAACTTCTATTCCTATTCCTACTTCATTATCTAATGTTTCTACTTATACTCCACCTCTCATGACTACATCCATTCCAAACACCAATCCTACACTTTTTAGTCTTGGAAGAATTTCTAATCTTATTGTTCCTCATCCTTGAAGTGTTCCATGTGTTTCTCAACCTTCATCCATGCCTACCTACAACAATGTCCAATTTTCATATTCTAATATTTCTTCAATTTCCCATAATGGTCCAAACCCTTCACACACATCTCATACCAACCTTTCTCTCGAGTAAACTATGAATAGTATTGCTCAAACCATTTCATCCTTGCAAAAATTAATTGCCTTCATGGCTCAATCCAAATTTAATATTCCTGCATGTGGCATTGCTAGTCCTTTGTCCTTAGACATTATTCGTGTCGTTATCCATCAATACATGGAAATTCCCCACTTGGAGACTTACAATGGTAAAGTTGATCACTTGACTCATGTCAAGACATTTCAAATATTTTGTAGTGATTTTTCTCGTGACCGTAGATTCATGGCTAAACTATTTACTAGAACCTTTCGAGATAAAGCCTTGTAATAGTATTGTTCTTTACCTCCTTATTCCACTGATTCCTTTCAAAAAGTTGCTAATGCTTTTATTCAATAATTCCAAAACAATATTGGTCCTAATATTTATTTGTTTAATTTTATGCCTTGTAAACAAGGTGTTAAAGAAAAAGTGATTGAATTCATTAGTAGATTTAAGCATTTGCATGCTCATATTTCTTATTGTATGTCTGATATTGATATTCAATGTATTTTAATTTCTAAGTTATAAAAGATATTAGAGATAATATATTTATTTCTAAATTCCCTTCCTTTACTCAATTGTGTGTACTACTTCATAATTATCATCTTCAAGTGAGTTGATTTGAGAGCACCACTTCAATGGCTCCAATTGATAAGAGTGAAGTCACATCCCAACCTTTTCAAAAGTTTCAAAAACCTAAGGGCTTCATCAAGATCAATAATTCATCAAACAATATTGATGTACAGATGGCAGCAACATGCAAAGGTGTGGCTCCTTTGTCATCTATTTTTAAGCCTTCTCATAATTTTACACCTCTTTCTGGATCTTTTCATAATGTGATGTTGAAGTTTATTAATGATAATGTTTTAACACTTCCATTAGGCCAATTGATACTTTAAAGCAAGCCAACAAAAACTTTGATCCCAATTGTTTTTGTCAATATCATCATCAACCTAGTCATGATACCCAAAAATGTTTCTATTTTAATTCTATTGTTCAAGACCTTATTGACTCTATTGTTATATAGGTTGAGGGTTTTGATGATCAAGGAAACAAATTCATTGCCCCTCCCAACCAAAACTTGCAAATTTATACCAATCCTTTACCTTCTCATTCTACCAATGTCATTGAGTCTACCCATTATGTCCTTCTTCCACCACTATTGTTGATCCTCCTTGATGACATACAACCGATTGAATGTTTGATAATGTTAAGTTGAAGATGATGCAAGACATTAAATCAGTTAATGGCTTATTTTGTCATTGATGTCAACTTAATATCATCTGTACGGTCATGTACATAATGCCAAAGACTTCAGAGAATCAATGGAACAATGATTAAGCTTTTCGCAATGCATAAAATTCAAGTATTCACTAAGTGACAAACAACACCGACGAAGTGCACACCATCGATAAAGACAAAGAAAAAGGTCACAGTGATACTTGACGATCAGAAGACAATGTTTCCTGACGAAGTAGAATCACAGGATGACCGATGAATAGGAGACAGTGTTGCCCGATGGATGAAGATCCCAAAGCTAACTAGAGTTACACTAATGGAACTGGCAGTTGTCACCGACGACGAACTGCAGAATTGATCGACAGAACAGAGAGTTCAGAAAATGACAAAATATCTAGCTGGTAGAGCTTAAGGATAGACTTAACTGGTTGTTTTATTTGTTTTATTTGACCATAGTTAAGTAATTGAATTAAAGAAGATTTATACAGTTGGCAAGAAGATAACTACGAGATAAATCATGAGTTAAAGCTGTAAATCAAATTGGATGGATTGTTTTTCATGCCAAGAATCAAGAATTAAGGAATATCATGTCTATATAAGAGACAAGCATAATTCATTTCAAAAGTGATCAGATACATGGAAGGGGAGTGAATAGAAAGAGGATGCTAAAGAGAAACTGGTGAAGGATAAACTTCATACAGTCCTGATCAATCAAGCTGAGGGAGAGCTAAAGAATTCTGCATACACCAACGAACAGTGAAGCGCAACATTACAGAGCAGAAAGTGTGGAGCAAAAGGAATTGAATTGATACATTGATCAGAGAGGTATTGTACTTAAATAGATCTGAAAATTTGCAATTCAAGTTGCATTAGAAATAGGTCATTGTGTTTCAGTTTAACCATTGAAGCATTAAGTCTCTTAACAGAGCAGGACTTAACCATCTTCTATAATTGAGGTATATCCTAACAGATTGCCAAAAAGTTTGATTCATGAACGTAGCATTGAATTTGCATAAAGCCTATTGACAACCTAAGAAGAAGGTTGATTCAAGGATGGTAGAAAGATTTTCCTAAAGCCTATTGACAGTCTAAGAAGAAGGCTAATTCAAGGATGCTAGCAAAATAGATGTCAGATACTAAGTGACAACCTATGTATAAAAATCCTCTAACAAGGTCGCACTTAACAGTGTGTTTGTAACCTTTAACAGGGTTGGCTCCTAACAGGGCTCACTTCAGAAGAGTGAAA
>MU227886.1:37129-51731 GCA_018584345.1 Thuja plicata
CCTACCAGCCTTGGTTTTGCAGAGCCAGAATTGCAGAAGTTCCAACCTTTCTTTGGTTGTGACTTGTTAGTTGGCCAAATCACTTGGGTTTCCAAGCATTGGATTGGAAAGTCCATAGGAAATCCAAATTAGCATTTTTGGGTACCAACACATCCAATAAAGCATAGCACAAGATCACATAACACTTGATATGATTATGGGGAAACCTTGATTAGAGGAAAACCCCGGTGGGAATTAGTACCCACAAATATTGTACTAGTATAATGAACCTGTTAAAGTTCCTTTGCCCTGTTAGAAGTAGTCTTTACAATATGAGTACAATGACCTGGTTAAGGGTCTGACCCTATTAGGAGTCTTTTGCAATTAACCCTGTTAGGGGTGAGGACTCACTACCCAAGAGCTCACTACTCAAAGAGAAAGAAGGCTACAACCTCTTGAGAATAGATATGCACTATATCCAAAAGTGAACTATTGTATGTGACACAGATGTCTACTCAGTTCCAGTTACGTGCTTATGCTTTTAACTTCTTTAAGGGCTCTATCTCATTCTGATATCTTCATATTTCTCTGCTATACATCTTCTCTAACTTTTTCGACAACACTTCAAATGTATCTTTGCATTACATATATATATCTTTATGCCTGAATAGACGTGACTATAAACATGACCTTAGTCGGCCCAAAAACATAATACACAATGCTTCCAAACAAATTGGATTAAGAGTGTTTACAACAATGTTTAACCCATGATAACAAACTTATTACAATAGGTGCTTAGCCTTTACATAACAAAATATTACATGCTAATCAATACAATGAAGTTGGCTTCATACTCTGTATTCTGGACTGCTGGTGTACTTGTTCTTTTTGTAACTTGTCTGTACTTCCATTCCATACCATGCATTTGTAGGGTAAGAATAATAACATATCATAGAGCTTAATTCTGAATGTGCATATCCTGATGTGGTTGTAAGCACGTGCGCTAATGCCCTAATTGACTGCAAGTCACTGTTATGTTTTGTCTTCTACACTTAGTAAATTTTCACTTCATAGTTTACTATCAAAACTTTATATGACTTTGTTGCCATGATGAAAACACAAAATAAGCCATATACTCCCTAGGAGTCAACTTGCCAACAATCTCCCCCTTTGTCATTAATGGCAACAAAGGAATGTGGCCAAGTTACTCAAAATTGACTAACACAAAAACTGTATATCATTATGCTTTATAATATATACTACTCCCCATTATACACATATTCCTTGTATATTATTCCCCCTTTGACATTAATGACAAAGGTGTCAAAATTGTAAGTCTCTAGATACTTACTCTATATATACATCTGGATATACAACCTGAAGATTCTTTATCTCATGCTGCCAAAATGCCTTCACTGCATCAATTGTCTAGAGATGGGCGCATAGAGCATAGGTGAGCTTCTCCATTTTTATCAGGTCCATGTAGGGACCTTGATCATATGTGAGAATAGTGGCATCAATCTATTCGATGTTCTCATCTAGAACTGCTAAGGAGGGTGCAAGTGCATTTCTCAACTGAGTTTGCCGGGTCCTTATCTTATTGATCTCCATTTTAGCTTTTTCTATCTTGTCAAGTTGACCTCAATAGATACTGTTGCAGATGTTCATGTCTTGCGTGGATGTCTCGACTGATTTCCTAACATTGTCAACCAGAATGTCTGCCTCCTCTATCTTCTTGATATGTTTAGAGGTCAATTTCACCCTGTCCATGCAGTTGGCTATTACATTTCTGCCTTTAGCTGCCAACTCTTTCAACATAGACTGACCAATCTTCAATGATTTTAAGTCTAAGGTAAAGTTCTTTACTAGTTCATTCAACCTTTCCTTTTTGTACTCATCTTCTGCAATTCTAGTAGCTAAGTCTACTAAGCTTGTAAAATGTGCTTTAAAGCTTGTTAGTATACTATCTACATCATCCATAGACTGAATTTTTGCTACTTTCTTGTCTATAGGTACCAGGTCATTCATAATATTTACTGATTCCAAGAAGAGAGGATTCCTCATTACCTATTTCTCTTTGGCCTTTTCCATGGCTAGGAAACTGATCTTGATCAAGTCTTCTTCTCCCCAAGCATCCAAACTTGTTGAGTCAGGAGTTAAACTTGACAACAATGAGGTGGATGGTTGAATGGATGGTGTGAATATGGTATTATGACTATTTTCCATGCACTCACTTTTAACTGGGATCTCCATGACTTGTATCTCATTGTTTTGATTATCTTCCTCTGTTGAATCTATAGATGGAACTTTATCTTGTTGCAAAGATGTGTCATCAGTGCATGCCTTCTCTATCTTTTCCAAGTTCACAAATAATTTTTCAAATTTATCCATATCGTTATCAGAAGTGGTCATAAATACCTTGATATCATCAATCACTATAGTATCCCTTGAATCTTTTGTTGTATCATAGGCTATTGAGACTGAGGGCGCTGAAACCTGTGGACCTGTCTTAGGTGCATTTTGAATTACTGGTTCTGCAACCTGTTTAGGAGGAACTGGAGTTGTCCTAGCTGTAGGCGTCATTGATGGATACATATGTCTATCCAGAAATACCTGCTCAAATGCCTTATGAGTCTCTTCACCAATCAGATCATACTCCTTGTTCATGATATGAAGAATTCTTGTTTTGGTTCTTAGGTGCGGCTTTACTATATCCAACAAAATGACTTTCTCATCATGTGAGCACACCGGGAGAAGACTATCCAATGTTTCTTCTCTTATCCTCATGTCTTCTTCAATTGCTTGCCCCTTTAACATATCAAGTACGTTCCATACCTTGTCTGGTATGATAGTCTTGAGTTCCAATACAGTCCTTTTGAACTTAATCATATGAGATATGATCATAGAATGAATCTCTGATTTGTCTATCTCTTGATATTTGTCATATACATTCTTGAGAGACTCTAGTCGTCCTTCATTAACAATTTTGTTCCTTAAGACATTAATACTAGGTCTGAAACCTACCTCAGGAGGAGCTTGTGTGTTCTTTACCTTGCTCCTTGTAGTCCTTGAGGATGGATGACTAGTGGGCGCTTCCTTCCTTCCTCTAGACTTCTTGCTAGGTACTGATGGTGGAGATGCATCTAGATCAATGGCAGTTGATGGCGTAGATGTATCTTCATTTGATTTCTTCTTCTTCTTGGGCATATCATCAATCTTTTCTATTTTTACTTCAGTGGGAGTCTTTTCAAGTTCTTTGGCTATCTTAGCTTCTCTAGCTCTGTCAAGATCCTCTTGTGTAACACCATGAACTTTTAGGATATTTGAGGTAATCCTAGATGCCTTCCTTTTGTTCTCAGTGTTGTATAAGACAGAATCAACTTGATTTATCTTTTCTCTGTAAGTGCCCCATCTAGGTTCATTGGGATCCTTGGGTGCATATAAGAGGACTTGAGCATAACCTTCCAAAACATGTTCTTCAACTTCATAACCAAGAGGGTGAATCCATTTCGTCCTAGGCTCAACTGCCTCCATGCAAGTACAATCAGTCTCCACCATGAAGCATATGGTGTCTTTGTACTTCTCAACTATTTTCTCAGGTATCCTGGACCTCTTCTGCATCTTGATTTTGAATGTCTTGATGTCCATGTCCATAGAATCCTTCACACTACTCTCTGATGTGGCTTTAAGTGAAATCTGTGATATAGTGGGTTTGCTTCTGTCTGGGTAGAGATTTGCAACCTTTCCTACTATGTGGAAGTAGAGATATATGATCAGTGAACCAAACTTGAATATTTTGCTCTTGTCATGTTTGATAGCTCGGATGTTGTCAATCAATTGAGCGTGCAATATCTCACATAGGTTGTACTGAGTATTGTCTTTCACCATTTTTATTGCTGCTAAGATAGTGGCTGCAGATACACTATTTAGTCTGCTTGCGTGCTGGAATTTATAACCTAGTATCATGGTAACTAGCTTAATCTCATCTTCCTTGATGGGATCAACTCTCATGCCACACCTATCACTCCTGGATAAGCATGCTTGCTCAACTTGTTTCTTAACATCTTTACCAGTTGGAAGAACTGGTCCATTCTTAGGTAGTCCAGTCATCTCATGAATTAGATTAGCACTGATGTGGACAGGAACCTCACCTATCCATTTTAGATCATCATGTATCCTGCTTAGCAGTATCTTCACCCATTCTGGCTCATAAAACTCGTGCACATTGGAAGACTCAAAGATAGGGTTATCAGTGAGATGCGCGTATTCATCCTTGAATGTATAATCTAGTTTCATCATAGAACCCATGAGAGATGCAATGCATTTATCTCCAACTGTTTCCTTCTTGCAATAAGCATATGCGCAAATATCTTCTACATGTACGACTCCAAGCGGATTCCTAGAGAATGCTCCTTCGACATCATCCAGTATGGACTTGAATGGATGCTTCTTAAAAACAAATCTCTTCCTAAAATACAACAAGAGTGGACATACTTACTTGTAACTAGGTTAAGTAGGCTTTCATGACGATTCTGAAATGATGCGACTGCTAGGGTTCCATTCCAAATGTAATCCATTCACAAACCAACTAAACTTCCAAGATGTAGTGCTTTGATGCTCGATGCCTATATGATTTTTGAATGCTTCAATCTCAAATGCAAAGTGAGGTTTTAAGATCTTTTGTCAAGTTATATAAAGATCAATTGCATTTAATGCTCATTGCCGTAAAGCAGTTTACATAGAGAATTTCAAACTTTTTTTCGAACGAAGTAAAGGCTATGCGTGAATGCATACAACTTCAATTATTGATTTCATGCATGAATCCATAGGCGCATACTCAGAGGTGAGTATACCAGCCACGTAGGGGTTCAGAGCTAGAATAGCTCCCCCTAAGACCATGAGGGTCAACTATTCAGAAGTAGAAGGTACGTCCACTGAGGATGCATCTGCTACCTTTTTCTCTTCATTATCCTTCTTTACTTCAACCCATATTTTATCTGAGTTAGCTTTGGCTTCCACAAACTTGACTTCTCCTATTTCTTCAAACAAGGACTTCTTGGGATTATCTTGTCCTTTTGTTCTTGATCTGCAAAACCTTGAGATGTGTCCAAATTTTTCACATGAGTGACAGATGATAGGAGGTCTGGTGTTTTTATTCATCATGCTGCATTGTTTTGTTGTGTCCATTGTAGTTACACATCTGGCATGTAATGTTCTGCAAGTTTCTTTGAGGTTGATTTATCTAATTGAATTGAGTTTGATTCCTTTGGTTCAGTTATGGTTGATTCCTTTGATTTGTTCTTCAATGAATAGCCCTATGACCATATTTATTACATGAGTAACAGTAACCATTGAAGGGTCTTACATTCTTACAATCTCTTGCCAAGTGTCCATGCTTGTTATAGGAATAGCAAGTATGGTTGACTGCCTTGTGCTTATCTTCTGCTTTAATCTCTTCATGATTTTCAGTTTTCTTTTCTTCTGAAGATTCTGTTAGAGCTTTCTTTCTTTCTTTCTTGTGATGAGTTGATCTCAATTTGAGCTAAACTGTATCCCCTACTAGTGGTGTCACCTTTTAGCTTTTGTGCATAGAGCTGTGATTGAATCAGATCAGAGCTTGTGTGTAGTTTATCAATCTTGTCTTTTGCTCCTGATAATTCAGTTTCAATTTTGTTCTTGATATTTTCCAATTCAAAGATTTTCATATTGGCTTGCATGAGTTCATCATCCAACTGTTTGTATTCTTTGTTCTTCTCTTCAATAGCTGTTAAGCTATCAGTTAACTAATTATTCAATTCTTCTATCTTATCTTTCAAAGACTTGTTCTCTTCATTCAGTTTCAAATCATTGTTGGAGCAATCTTTTAGTTCTTTTCTTAGTTTCTTGATAAGCATTTGTGAGCCGTCAAATTTTAGTTTGAGTTCTTCATTTTCTTTCTCAGATCTGTCTAGATATTCAAGGGCTGCTTCAAGATTCTTTCTCAGATGTTTGACTTTTTTTGAATCCATGATCTCCTCAAGTGGTTAGACTTTTCTCTCTGAGGACCAGGCTCTGATACCAATTGTTGGAAACACTGAGAGAGGGGGGGGTGAATCAATGTTTATCTTATTATTCAAATTCATCAACTTAAACATAAATCAAATATACATCCAATGAAGCATAACAAAAGATCACATAACACTTGATATGATTACGGGGAAACCTTGATTAGAGAAAAACCCCGGTGGGAATTAGTACCCACAAATATTGTACTAGTATAATGAACCTGTTAAAGTTCCTTTGCCTTGTTAGAAGTAGTCTTTACAATATGAGTACAATGACCTGGTTAAGGGTCTGACCCTCTTAGGAGTCTTTTAAAATTAACCCTATTAGGGGTGAGGACTCACTGTCCAAGAGCTCACTGCTCAAAGAGAAAGAAGGCTACAACCTCCTGAGAATAGATATGCACTATATCCAAAAGTGAACTGTTGTATGTGACACAGATGTCTGCTCAGTTCTAGCTACGCACTTATGCTCTTAAATTCTTTAAGGGCTCTATCTCATTCTGATATCTTCATGCTGCTCTGCTATACATCTTCTCTGACTTTTTTGATGACACTTCAAATGTATCTTTGCATTACATATATATATCTTTATGCCTGAATAGACACGACTATAAACACGACATTAGTCGGACCAAAAAAATAATACACAACGCTTCCAAACAAATTGGTTTAAGCGTGTTTACAACAATGTTTAACATATGATAACAAACCGATTACAATAGTCACTTATCCTTTACATAACAAAAGATTACACGTTAATCAATACAATGAAGTCGGCTTCATACTCTGTATTCTGGACTACCGGTGTACTTGTTCTTTCTATAACTTGTCTGTACTTCCATTCCGTACTAGGCATGTGTAGGGTAAGCATAATAACATATCATAGAGCTTAAGTCTGAACACGCATATCCTGATGTGGTTGTACGCACATGCGCTGATGCCCTGATCGACTGCAAGTCACTGTTCTGTTCAGTCTTCTACACTTAGTCAATTTTCACTTCATAGTTTACTATCAAAACTTCATATGAATTTGTTGCCATGATGACAACACAAAATAAGCCATATACTCCCTAGGATTCAACTTGCCAACATATAGATCTTGCTTGCATGGTGAATGTTATAACTAAAAATGTCTTTACACAAGACACCTCTAGTAAGATTCCTATGATAAATATGATGTGATGATCAAACATTTCAATGGTTTCACTTATCTTACCCATGGTTCCATTAAATTTCTTGTCAAAGGCTATTGGAAAACCTTAAATTTCACCTTTGTTGTCACCCCAATTTCTGATCAATTTCAAGTTAGACTTGGCCTTCTTTGGCTCACTTTCATGAAATCTATAGTCTCTCATATCAATAAGTGTTTGAAATTTCCCCATGTTGGAGAAATCATCATGACTTTAACCATAGTCTTTATCGGCTTTTAGCTAGTCATGGGAACTTCGACCTTGACTTCTTTTGGCCTATCATGCCTCAAACAATTCATCATCACAAAGATAATTTCTTCCTATCTTATAAAAAGTTCAAAGTTTAAAATTATTTGTGAACTTAGCAATTCTTGTATAGTTCCATCTCCTTGCCCTAGACCTGGACTTCTTCCTACACCTCCCATACCTCCAATTTATGCTTCTATTACACCTCTTATATCTTATAAATTCCCTACAACTTCTATCTCTCAACCTAGTGTGGTGCCTTCTATTCTTCCTTCTAAAGAAGAAAATGGTCGGATGTTGACTGATCCTAAACCACCTCAAATTTCAAACAAAAACTAATGTAACTATTGTTCTCATGACCCTCTCCATAGATGTTGTGCTAGGGAGCATGAACATGCTTCCCAAAACCTTTCCTCCCCTAAGACAACTACTGACGCTTTGATTCCTTTTGACCAACTTATGAATAGCCCAAGGGAGGAAGTTAATCTTAAGAAGATGAAACTAAACAAACATTATGATTCTATTTGTATCTTAGATTCTATTTTGATTAATTTGGATAAAGAAGATAATTTTGATGATGATGATCTCAATGTTTCTAATGCAAATGATATTACTGCTAATGATTTTAATGATATGTATGAGCTTATTGATGTTAATAATGATTTACCCACTAGAATTTCAAAACAATTATCTTCATATCCTAGTGACAAACAAAGTGACTCATCATTAGAGCATGGTTCTTGTTTGGAACTTGTGATTTCTCCATCTACCATTCTTGGCGCTTCTCCTCTTTCATATTGTCCACCTTCCCTAAATATTATGGACCAAGATGGGGGTATGCAATATGCTTTACTAACTCTTCTTGTACGATGGATTATTTTATGTGTTTTCATGTCATGTTGTGCTTCCCGCATAATGTGCTACTTTTTCATATGTTTTGTTTATATTTATTTATACAATCCTTTTTCTTCGTTGATGCAAGGCGATAAATAAATGAAACAGTCATGACATTCTAATATTTGTATCTCATTTCTTCTATACGTCATATACATGTTATGTCGTGCATGTGCTATTATTTGTAAATGTACCTTTGTGTTGTCTAATTGGGGATGACACAAAGTGGTAGCCACCATTCTTTTTGGTCTCCACCACGTCGGCCCAAAAAGACTCTTATTTGTCTCTTATGTGATCTTCTATTGTGCTTCTAGTTCTGCTACCTCTGGGGGATGATGTCAATTTATTTTGATATAATTCTTGATATACATGAGTTATCATATGATTACACTGATCCTAAAGTTAGTAGATCCATTTTATGCTATTTTTGTCATGTGTTTCTGTTAACGTTTGTAGCTTCAGTCATATGATCATTTAGAATACATATAATACTTAAATATTAATTAATAATAATATATTATATTTGTGTATATATTATTATTAAATATATATTATGCAAACTTATATTATTCTAATATTTAATTGATTAATGAAACATTAACAATTATAATAAATAGACAGGTCCCATGAATGGACATGTCTCTCCTAGCCTCTTTCTCAATATAAATACAAAAAAGATTGCTACATTTGAAACACACAGAAAATATAGAGAGTGCTATTACATTTGCAGTGATCTTAAAAATCAGCATAGTATCAGAGCCAGACTGCAAATGTAGAAAATTAATGTACACAATCAGAGAAAATCAGCATGATATCAGAGCCAGACTGCAAATGTAGAAAATTAATGTACACAATCAGAGAAATGAAATTCTTCACGTTTTCTGCAAATCACTAATGAGGTTATTGTGATTGATATGCGCGAGGCCCTCTAGATCGCTAAACATCATTGTATGTTGTCGCTGAAGAAATCGATTCTCATTATCTGAGAAAACAAAGAAAATGATCTAGTGCTGGCGCTACTGATCCAGCCGAATCTAATACATCAATGACACACAAGAAGCAATGATACAGATAAGAAACATAAGCAGGCTGGAATATAATTGTCGTTCAGATTAGACCGACCAATACTACCGATACATAAGAAAAACGAATAAAAGTTGCTTCACAATAACTGTTGTTCATTACAAACGGTGGTTGAGGATTAATGAACAACTACGATAAGCTACAGCAGTAAAGGAGTCAATCAGCGACCATATTGACAACAAAACTATGGTCAACATGAAGCTAAAAGATTAAAGGAAGCGATTGCTAATGAAGTCAAAGGGATGTGATTAGCCTTACCCAGGCAACAATTATTACTTGTGCAGCGTTTAGTACAATCAGCAATTAACATGAAATGTTGCGACTGGGGAAGGAAGACAATCATGAAAAGGCTTGGGACTTGTCTTTTGAACATTAACTATCATCTATTCGAATGATATAAGGAGGGCACTAAATATCACTCCATTAGACATCAGATTTGAAAAATTATTTCTTCTTTATCCGTTTTGGATTTGCTCGTTGAGCACTTGCCTAATTGGCACAATCCTGTTGCAAGCGATTAACTATCAATCAGAGACGATGCCATACTTGCGGAAGTTAATAGTTAAGATCAGAAATAGCAGCCTTATCATAGTTGCAAGAATACATATCCATCTCTAAAACAATAATCTTATCGCTTTTGGCGAAAGCATTAACTCATCGTTGCATATATCAGACATAGCAGCCTATTTATATCAGACACAATCATCACTGCATAGTTATACAGATACATCAGATACAACATCATTAAAAGGAAGTTCGTTGCATAGTTCATATTCAAATATCAGAGAACGCCAACTATACAACTGCCAATTGGAATATGTAATCTTTGCATACAGCAGTGATTCTTATAATATCATTAGCAGATTGTGCATATCATAAATATAATATTGAGTATTCTCTCTCTATATATAGATTTCATCATCTTGTATATTCCAATCGTCATATTACAGATAGCAGTGATTTTGCCATTACTATTATATATAAGCAATCATAAGGAGTATCGTTGATCCTCATTCACAGTGTTAAGTAAGACTAAGACTATAAGGAAATTAGTCTCTTGCAATTGAAATTGCGAGGTAGTTTGTCCCTACTTTCCAAGTTAGCTGATAGAGTCAGGAGTGAAACCATATGTTGATCTCATTCTACAATCCATTAACCAAATCATATTGTTGGCTCGTTGAGTTCGATACATCCTTTGGGTAATAGCGAATATTTAATTTAATTTAGTTGGAAAATTATTTGCAAATATTTTTTAAAGCGGCGACTATTGATTAATGTGCATATGGTGAACTGTTTTAATACATGGAAAAGCCAAGAAGAATAAATAGACAGTGGCACGGTTAAAAGGAAAACTTCTTGATATTAAAATTGTTAAGATATGTTCGGGTCAGAATATTTTTTTGTAATAACAGGTTATGGAAATAACTAGAAGTGGTTCTAATTGATGAAAGATGTTACGACCTTGTCATTACTATAGCCTCCCAGCATAGTTACATTATTATTCAAAATCAGACAAAACTTATTTGGTGAAAATTAGTGGAAGCTTGAAAGTGTTTGATCACTTTATGAATCTATTTTTTGAGCAGCCTAAGGCATGAAGAATGTGGAGTTATGCATTCCTATGTGAATGGGTTGGTGGGATTTTGGTCTGAAAAATATCAACAATATGAGTACTTTATTCAGCTAGTGCATCGAACATCATAAAGGAGGCCAAGTCTGGGAATAAATCTATAGTTTATTACATTCATTCATGTTATTATGAAATCAAACAAATGCATGTGTACGATAAACTACTACGAATAATGTTATGATCAAAATTTTAACATGATCATGTACCAGATAATGAGAGTCTCTTGGAGCAAGATGTTTTCATAATTGGGGCCATGTATGTTTTCGTAACAGAGGGAGCTACTACAGGATCTCCCAAAATTGATTTTCAAAGGATCTTAATCATTCTGGTTGAAAAGGGCAAGCCATATCGAGATGGTTTCCCTAGTGACCAGGAAACTATAAAAAGCCAAAGGATTGTGATTCAAATGATGTAGTTCCATACCAAAGAACAAAGGAACGACTTGCTGGCAGAAGGTTGATATTAGATTCAGAAGGAGTTTTGATAGTTCATCTAGTTGATTGGGCACTAGTACAAAATAGCAATATATGACCAAATAAACTACCAAAAATTATAGATAAATGATCAAATTTGGTCACGTGATCAGTGGTAGTTTATTGCCGGTCATTTATCTCGCAACCAAATTTATGACTAAACTATTTTAGTCATTTATTTGGTCGTTTATTTGGTCATTTATTTAGTTATTTATTTGGTTGTTTATTTGGTCATTGAATTAGTCATTTATTTAGTCGTTTATTTAGTCATTTATTTAGTCATTTATTTAGTTATATTAGAGCACGATGGAATCGAACTACCATCCTCCTACTTATAAAGTAGGTGCTCTTCCATTGAGTTGGTACCCTTTAAAGAATAATCATACCATTTCAACAAAAGAGGGTGTTTATTGATCTTGTTAATGAAATCATATTTCATAGATTATCTTTTGACTGAGAATACCTGAAACTGATTGAGAAACCTTTTCAATAATTATGGGCTAAAAGTCTACCCAGAATACTTATTATTAAATGTAGGCAACTTTCTAAGAATAGTTCATATACATTATGTCATTAGCTTTCACCAACTATAGATGTCATTGTCAATTGTGGAAAACACTTTCAAAACATTGAAAACCAAATTCAAATGGATGCTACTTACAATTAAAATATGCCCATCTTGTTTGTAAAGCATGGAATAACATATAATAGTGAGATAACATACAAGAGAACCCATACACAATGACTACAACAAGGAAGTGACCCAAGAGAAACCCTTCAATGGGCCAAATCTCTAGCAAGAGTGATAAAATCCTCCTTGTTCCACTATCACAGTCAAATTACAAAGGTGTTATAATGTTCCTATGGCTTTCAAGTGTCATAACAATGTCTACAACTCACTCCTCACATCTATAATGTGTCTCTGCAACTTAGAAACCCTTGCTCTGTCACTGCCACTAAACAGTTAAGGATACAATGAGAAAGAACTTTTCTAACTAGTTTACTATGCATTTATGCCTCCTATGACCCCCATACACAAAAAATGGAGGATCAAATGTCAAAAAATCGAGATCAAACAACAAAACAATTCAAATTACAAGGATTCCCCAAAATGATCTGGATCATTTAAGGCATTCCTCAACAAGAATAGTCCCTAGTACCTACTGCTCTACACAACAGAACTTGAAGAATTCACAACTCTATGACATTTAGACAACTCCTTAACTATGACGAAGGAAACACCATGACCCCAATCATCTGTTGGAATTATATTGTGAATATATACTGAGAGGGGAGGGGTGAATTAGTACCTCTAAAACTTTTCTTGGTTAGCCCATTAACCCTTTGTCATTAGTTTGTAAATTCTCTTATCTAACTGTTCATGTTTTTTTATGCATATGCAATCATAACATAAGTTCTTTAATATGTAACCATACAAGAAACATTTATGAAAATAGATAACACATGACACAAGATATGATATCACAGAAAACTCCTGTGAGGAAGTAAAAATCACGGTTGGGATTGTTACCCATAAGACTTCACTATATGTAGATAAGAAGGGGCCAGTAAAGGCTTGCAATTGGTCACTTCTGATGACCTACCCTGTTAGGAGTATTACAGTGGATACCTGTTAAGATCTACTTCGTTTGAAGCTTTAGCAACACTATTAAGTATGCACTCTGTTAAGAGATTTGTAAAGAACTGTTACGTCCACCTTCCACAAAAGGATTTTAGTTGTGATGCACTTGTTAGAATGCAACTACATAAGTCTTTGATATGATGATGTATGCAATCTCTAATTGCTGATAAAAGATCCAATAAGGCTTCCTATGTATGAGTAATCATCTTTTCATGATTGAATAATACCTTTCTCTGCACATCGGTAGCCTCTGTGTGTTCTTGATAACTAGATATAATTTGTTTCTAAACTCTGCATGAATTCTACCTTCTGCTCCTCAAATGATCTTCGTGGCTATCAACAACAATGAATCCATAATTCACAATTGATTGAACATCTATTTATACTAGATTTTAGCTCTATTCTTGATTCACGCTTCACAAGTTAACTCTAGATCCAAGGTTTACAACTTGACCTTGATCTTTAGTTAGATATGTTTTAGATCTATTAGGATGCTTTAAAACATTTATATTATGCTTGATTGACCCTCAAGTAATGATTTAAAACAAATAAAAACTCTATAAATAGAATTACAATGCTTTATCTGATGTGTAAAAGTTAGATCCACTATTTGCGGGTTCTCTAACTGACTGTCGATTTTGATGGTCGGGCTACTCTGTCATTCTATCGGTTTTCTTCTCCGTTGGTGTTCCTTTCTTGAACTGTTTGTCAGGTATGCCTTTTTTGCTCCGTTAGTTTTGTTCTCAAAAAATATATCATTGGTGATGATCTTTGTGTTATGTTATTGACCCGTCATTGATGTCCTGTTTACTTCGTCGGTGCAACACTTGTCAGTGTTCGTCGGTCAATTTCATACTTAGCATTTTCTCATGACATTTTGTTCTGTCGGGTATGCTTGCTATTCACAAATTATGGTTGATGTCCGTTGGTTATTCTTGTAGTCTGCAGGTTATGCTTGTACCGATGACCTTTATTATATTTTTCCTTTTAAGTATACTAATGGAAAAACTTAATGTTATCAATCTCCCCCTTTGACATTAGTATCAAAAACATGATATGTGCAACATACTAAATGTATTAGTATGTACACCTATGTATACTTCTTCCTTAGTCATTTGAATGACTCCCCCTATGTATATATCGGTAAGTGTAAGTATATATATATTTTCTTATGTACTTTTCTTCTCCCTTTTTTTGATTGATATATTATACATAACTATCTTTACATATATGTTCCTTCTGTACATACAATATACATACATTTCTATTCCTCCTTTTTTTATATTAAAGGAATAGGTACTTACATCTTGTCAAAAAGGTGGGAATGTGAGGACTTGATCTCCTCCATCATCTTTTCCCATTTATCCTTCAGCATTTCTAGAGCCATGTGCTCAAGTGATATCCTTATGTGTATATCATAG
>MU227886.1:54730-83658 GCA_018584345.1 Thuja plicata
AGATCCATCTTCTTTCCTTGTTTGATGATTTTGTATGATGTGCTCATAGCAGTGCTTGATATGCTATTCATTCTGCTTGCCTGGAAGATTTTATATCCTATCACACATGCACCAAACTTGAGTTCTATGTCAGTGATAGTGTTGACCATTGAGTGCTCTTTTGTCTGATTTAGCACCAGTCAGTTTTTCCACTTCTGCAAGGGATGGGTTCTTGTGAGCTTGTGGTTTATCAGTCGTAGGATAACCAGTAACTGCATGAATAACATCCTTTGTTATTATTTTTGGCTTATTAATCCATAGAGTCTTGTTTTGCATTCTGCTGAGAACAATCTTTATCCATTCTGTTGTGAAAACTTTGGGAAAATGCAGTGCAATCATGAGTCCTTTCACTTCCAGATGCTTGTGCTCATCTTTGAGGTTTCCAGCTTCATCACATAGTTCCCTGTAGGCATTATCTAGGTCTAGATCTCTTATTTTTGAGATCTTACAGTGTATATAGGACCTTATGTCCTCTACTAGCAAAACCCTAGGTGGGATTCTAGAGAATGCTCTGGAATCATCAAGTTGTGATGCTATTTCTGGGTGTAGCTTGTATTTGGGTTCAGCACAAGAGCCTCTGCTGACAAGTTTGAACATTTTCTTCTTATCTTCCTTAATATTTTTAACTCTAGAAGTCGATGTCATCACGTTGTAGGAATTTAGGGTTTTTCGTAAATCAAACAGTGCAGTCGATGAATGTGGTTACTTATTGAATCTCTGTGATTGCCTGTGAATCCTCTGAGAAGTGTTGAGTCTTTACTGAGGTCACTCTTCAATTTTCTTTGAAATCGCTCTGCTCTGCTTGAAAATTGCAGGTGCAAAAATGAGTTCACCCGTCGGGCTTTTATAACTTTTGTGCCCTAAGTTGTCATTAATGCTCACCAACTCATCGATATACAAAGATTGAGTTTGTCGGTAGAAGCATTCATAACATCTTTGGTGTCTCTGAAAAGAGCTAGGGTTGCTAGCAACTTTGGTTACTTCACCGATGATGGTTGGTAAAGTGGCGAAGACAGCTTTCGTTGCCTCAAGGTTTACCGATGTCCATCGGTTTACACTTAGCAACTTGGCATTTGTGTAATGATCGATACATTTTGGTAAGTAGTGCTAACTTTTCTGTGTGTGTTCACCGATGTAGATTTGTACCCAATAACTGATGGTTGATTTTCAATAATATTTTACAAGTGACAATATGGTGCATCTTTAATAATTATAATTTGTCTATATGATCAATATGTAATGGAACCAATGCATATATATAAATTTTCACAATGCAGTTCCATACTTGTGCATTTTAGTTGGATGTAGTGATGCCACCAGATCCATTGGATAGGGTGTCATCATTTGTATTGCTTGTTCCAGCACCTTCAGTGTTTGTGGCTTTTACCCACATCTTGTTTCTCATTCTCTTAATGTCATCAATGGTATTTCCATTGGGATGAGTACTTGTATCTATCAGTCAGTCTTTGCAATCTTTTATCACATGTTCAACCTTATGACAGTGTAAACATGCCATACATAGATTGGTACAACTCTTGACCTTTTGGTCCACTTTCTCATACAGTTGGCAGCAATATGACCATACCTTCCACATGTTGTGTAGTTTACCCATGTGTTATAGTCCCAAACATACGAGTTACCTACTCTTTTTGGTTTGTAACTATTATCAGTTTCTTTTGGTGTCCAAGCCTTGTTGTTCTTTTTCCAGCACTCCTCATGTGTGTGCCCATTCATCTTGTAGGTAGGAAAATACTTGTCCATGTAGGTTTTCCTTTTTGGATTTGTCACTTTGGATCTACACTCATGTGCCTTGTGTCCTTTCTTTTTACATTTATAACAATTACCAATGAAAGTAGATTGTGCTTGAGGAATACCTTTCTTTTTGCTTCTGCAAACATTTGAGGTGTGGCTGGGTTTTCCATAGTGATTGCATGACAGCTTCTTGGATCTTTGGGTTGTGAAAGCATTCCTTTGATCTGGTTGATTAGAAGATTCACCATTTTCATTGTACCCTAATCCTGTGTAGTTGTTGACTCTTCTCTGTCCATCAAGAAAATCATCCATCCTTTTGTTGCTTTCTTCAGCTTTCTTGACCAATTCATTATGTTGATTCTGGAATTTGATTTCATGCTTCAATTTTTCATTCTCTTCTCTTAGCTCACCAATAGTCTATATTCTTTCAATGAGTTCTATATTTAGTCTGTTTGCCTCTTGACTCATAAGAATAATTTGATTGGTAATCTCATGGTGATGCTCAATAAGTCTTTGAACCTCTGATTCTTTCTCTTGCAGCTTCTCTGGTATTTTCCTCCTATCATCAATGGCTAGAGTTCTTTCATTTTCATCTTTTCTTGCATCATTCATGACATCAATCATTTTCACCATTTGCATATCTTGACCGATTTGCAGCATTCTCAATTGCTCAGTTAGATGTTGATTGGCCTCATGTAGACTTGTGATCTTTTCATCTGATTGGTCTGATGCTTTACTTGATGTTGATTCTGCTGAATCAATGTAATCTTTTATTTTTGATTCTTTGTAGTCCTTCTCATTCAACCTAGTTTCCATAATCTTTCTTTCATCAAGAAGTTTTCTCAAGTTGATTCTTGCCTCTTTATATTGCTCATAGTTTATCTACATCTGTAGTTGCTCATTCTCAATAGTCTTGTCCAGTTTGTACTTTTCCATTGCTCTAATCTTTTCTCTTAAGTCTTTAAGCTTTTCAAGAAAGATGCTTAGCTCTGATACCAATTGTTGGAATTATATTTTGAATGTATTACTGAGAGGGGAGGGGTGAATCAGTACCTCTAAAAATTTTCTTGGTTAGCCCATTAACCCTTTGTCATTAGTTTGTAAATTCTCTTATCTAACTGTTCATCTTTCTTTATGCATATGAAATCATAACATAAGTTCTTTAATATGTAACCATATAAGAAACATTCATGAAAATAGATAACACATGACACAAGATATGATATTGCAGAAAACTCGTGTTAGGAAGTAAAAGCTGCGGTGGGGATTGTTACCCATAAGACTTCACTATCTGCAGATAAGAAGGGGCTGGTAAAGGCTTACAATTGGTCACTTCTGATGACCTACCCTGTTAGGAGTATTATAGTGGAGACCTGTTAAGATCTAATTTGTTTGAAGCTTTAGCAACACTATTAAGTGTGCACTTTGTTAAGAGATTTGTAAATAACTGTTAAGTCCACCTTCCACAAAAGGATTTTAGATGTGATGCACTTATTAGAATGCATCTACATAAGTCTTTGATCTAATGATGTATGCAATCTCTAATTTCTAATAATAGATCCAATAAAGCTTCCTATGTATGAGTAATAATCTTTTCATGATTGAATAATACCTTTCTATGCACGTTGGTAGCCTCTGTGTGTTCTTGATAACTAGATATAATCTATTTCTGCACTTTGCATGAATTCTGCCTTCTACTCCTCAGATGCTCTTCGTGGCTATCAAAAAAAATGAATCCATAATTCACAATTGATTGAACATCTATTTATACTAGATTTTAGCTCTATCCTTGATTCACGCTTTGCAAGTTAACTCTAGATCCAAGGTTTACAACTTGACCTTGATCTTTAGTTAGATATGTTTTAGATCTATTAGGATGCTTTAAAACATTTACATTATGCTTGCTTGACCCTCAATTAATGATTTAAAACAAACTAAAACTCTATAAATAGATTTACAATGCTTTATTTGACGTGTAAAAGTCAGATCTACTATTTGCGGGTTCTCTAACTGACTATCGGTTCTAATGGTCGGGCTGCTCTATCATTCTATCAATTTTCTTCTCTGTCGGTATTCCTTTCTTGAACTGTTCATCGGGTATGCCTTTTTTGCTTTGTCTATTTTGTTCTCAAAAACTATATCGTCGATGATGATCTTTGTGTTATTTTATTGACTCGTCGGTGATGTCCTATTTACTTCATCGATACAACACTTGTCAGTGTTTGTCGGTCAATTCCATACTTAGCATTTTCTTGTGACATTTTTTTCTATCACTGTCCGCCGGTTATGGTTGCTGTCCGCCGATTATTCTTGTAGTCTGCCGGTTATGCTTGTACCGATGACCTTTATCATGTTTTTCCTTTTAAGTATACTAATGGAAAAACTTAATGTCATCATCATCTAGTTTCTTCTATATGATTTTTAGATCAAAGGCAATGAACAAACTAAATTTTGACTTATCATCAAGCTCTACTGGTGTTAAAGTCAAGGCTAATGAGTCATATTGCTCAATTTGTCAGATTCATCCCTTGCTGACCATCCATTCCCAGATTAAGGGTATGGTAGTGTTATACTAGCTTGAATTGGAGATTACTCAAGCAAAAGGTTGTGGTACAAATAATCAGATGATGGAATCCATACATGAGATTGATAAAATGGAAGTTGAGGAGGAGGTGAGTATTACTAAAGTAGGATTTGATGTTAGGCAAGGGGATCTAACCATAATGATGTTCTAGATGCACCAAAAGCTACTACTGGAGCTTCTCCTCACTCCCCAACATTGATTTGATTTTGTGAGGCAAAAAAGTGATGTGTGGAAGCTTTTAAAGGCATTTGATAATGGGTCTTTTTTTCGGCATACTTATGTAATTACTAATTTGTTTTTTCTTTTTTAGTATAATATGAAATTTTCCTTAATAAACAAATTACTTTGTGAACTTTCAATCTAGAAAAAAATTACCACTAATTAAAAAGATGACAAAATAAGTTCACTACCTATGTAGCACCCATTGCCTTGGCAACATGACGTAAGTCTTCCTTACGTACATGACGCACAACAATTGCACCAGCTTCAACAAAGTATTGCACCAAGAAAAAATCAACAGACATTAGCCAGTTGATCCAAATAGCAGTAACATCACCAGTTTCATTATGTGAGACAGCATGAAAGTACACCTTTAGAGTCATGTCATCTATTCCTTTTGTTGTTAAAATGACATTTGCACCAGCTTTTAAAAGCTTCTCAATACGCTCCTTAGTTATATATGCTTCTCTGCATAAACAAAACAAATGAAACAAAAATGATAGTGATCACTAATATGCAACAACAAGCAAAAAATACCAAACTCAACCATCTATCAAACTCCACATTGCTACATTGGAAACTACATTTACCATGCTCATCTTCAGTCAAAAATCCACAATTTCTAACAACATAACAAACTAGTAACATCATTCCAAATTTGAAAATCATGGAAACTCCTCCCTGTCCAGTATTTCTATCACTTCCACACAAAAGATTTGTCCTGGGCAATGCTTAGAACATCTTTGCAAATAAATTTTGCAAGAAACTCTGGGTGGTGAGAAAAGCCCATCACAGTGGAAATAGTAAAAACCAACAAATCAGATATAATTTATCCAAAACTCAACAAACACTCTAGATCTTATCAATAAATAAGCTGCCTAGTTTATCTACCTTTCACGGATCCTATCAAGCTGCCTTGGATCAGTGACAAGAACCTACACTCCCATCTGTATTTTTGTCTTCTGAAGATTGAAATCCAAACATGCAATTCCTTTTGGGGCCACTCTTGTAGGCATTCCTTGACCTGCCTGACCAGTATTTTGGTCATAACCATTCAATAGATAACTATCTTTAGACCCTTGTCCATGTGCCTTCAAAATATTGATTCCCTGGACAAAAAAAGAAAAACATGATCATTCATAAGCAAGCATCCAAAAATATTGATTCAATTATCCTAATCTACAGTCTATGCAGAGAAAAAAAATTCATCTCCCCCAGGCATTTATACAGTCCCCCAGTTCCCAAGGAAGTCGAGTCAAATAAGAAATAGTCATCGGACAGAGATACACTAGATTATAGGAAATCCACTTGATAATGTAACACAGAGAGGTACAGAGTATTGACTTAGGAGACACTCCCAACATCTGCAAGCCATGGAATTTTGAACCGCAGATTTACAAGGATAAACAAATTATAGCCTATTACAATGATGGATCTAATCCATCTTCTAACAAAAAAAACTCATAGTAGACCATTCTAAAGTGCAAGGTTTGATCTAAGCCAAGGATCTGTTGAAGAGATTGTTAAAGGGGGCAGTCACGGTCTATTAAAGGTTCAAAGTATTGAAGGAGTTTGATGTTGTTAGTATGGTATTGTATGACCTTAGGGGTATGGGAAATACCTTCATAATAATTAGAGAAGTATGTAAGGAGTTAAGGAGTTGGAGTTTTGTTTGAGATGTTTAGGGCTTTTTTAGGGAATGGTGTGAAGAAGAATGCAATCACAAGTTGTAATCAAAGATATTGGAATGATCAGAGTTTTGATGTGAGTCAAATGTAGATGTTGTTTATGAATCAGAAGAGTGTGAAGGTTTTATAGTGTGTCCTAGTACTTGTAGGCCTGACCCTTGGGGTCATTATGAAGGTCAAGAGTTCATGTGATAGAGATTGTGATTAGAGATGAAGTATTGTCATGCAGGACATTTGTAAGAGGTGAGTGTTGCTACAAAACAAAGAAGGATTAAGAGTTTTGTTATGATTTTGAGGGGGCCCATGATGCTCATCCATTAATCTACAAGAATTAGTATAATTCACAAAGACTACTAATACAGACTCACAAGGAATGGTCATTCCATATGGACCCACAAAGGATATCATGAAAATTGTGAAATGAGAAAAAAATTTGGTCCACAATAGTACATCAAAATTGATGTCCACTAGGCTATCAGAGGATAACTTTATATAAAATGATCTCATTTCCTAAATTATTCTCACCTTTGGCCATAGAGACATATCCATATCGAAAACTCTGAAATAGATTTGAGGAGAAATGTATTTGTTTCCTATTAGAACTACCATTTTTCAACTCCTCCTACATAATAGAAATATGCCAATATAAAACAATTTCATCGCACTAAGGAGGTTGCTCCTCAAGAGTAATTAGCTGAAATCTGTGCCAAATATTTATTTAGGTGTTCCAACATTTTGAATCACCAATCAGTTATGGTAATATAATTTTTATTGTTGCAAAAATATGTAAAGGAATTGCCTTTATGTTAGCGTTATACTATATATTAGATATATCATTTTGCTAATCATGTTAAGTTGATATCGGTCATAGCATTTGATTTATACATGTTAAGTTTGTTGCGTATGAATTTTATAAAGTTCGATGTCATATGCATAGAAAGTTAGAAATGAAATTTATTGTAGCTATGAACAAAAAGGTCACTATGTATATGAGTATTTCTTATGTGCCTCTTTGACATTGACTTTTAGTAAATTTCTAATATTTATGTTGTGCGGGCTATGTTTGTGCATCAGGTAATTACTAAAAATGTAGTAAGGCTCAAGCCTTTCTAGTGCAGGGGCACCCAATCCAGGAAGGTCAAAGGTCACCAGGGGAAATAATTATGTTTCAAGTCATTTTGATCATTTGTATGATGTATTGATTCATGTTGAATCCATTTTTAAAGACAAGATCAAGAATTGTAATGATTTGCATAAAGTTTCTAAAAGTTATCAACAAGGTCCTCAATAGGTCTAGGAGGTAAAAATTTGAGAAATGACCCATGAAAAGGTAAATATTATGTAATAATTACTTTAATATCCATTATTAAATGTTTAGAAGGTTATCACCAAATTTTGAGGTTGTTTATGTCAAAAATGTAAAGATTGCATAAAAGATGTAAAAAGTGCAATCTTGCAAAATTGCAATTTTGCAATGTTCCACCAAAAGTTGTCATAAGTTAGGTAATTAGTTTTTTAAGTTGGTTAGGTAGTTGGAAACTATCAACAAGCTTATAAAACACATGTAATGGTCGAATGAGGGCATGATATTCAAGTTGGGCTTTTGATAAGTTGAAGTTCTTAGGTCTTGGACTGTCACCATCTGCAAACATGTGGTGACAGTCAAGAGGATTTTGAATGTTTTGATATGGAGGATCCCCATGTAACAATGTCAAGAAGGAAAGGTGGAATATCATCAAATTCTTTTAATGTATTCATTTTGTATTTCAATAATAACTTTCACAGTTTGAAGTTTGATAAGGAAGACAGTTATAGAAACAATGGTTTTTTTTCTGTTTTCAAGCATTTTTGAATGTGTTAATAGATTTTTGAAGGTCTTGACTTGATTTGGTACTAAATGAAGATGAATTAAGATTACTCTTAATCCATTTTTATTTTTTCCCGTGAAGTATCATGGAAGAATCAATAAGAAATATGAAAACTGTCACTAAAACCTCATTTACTAAATAACTGCCAAGGGTTTGTTTATATCTTCAAAGTTAACCATTGAAAAGTTAATATTCTCAACACATTGAAAATTAGACTCATATGTCTTTCAAATTTTTTTGGTTTCACTTCAAATGGTTTAGTATGGTGTGAGTAATTTTCCTTAGTGGGCTGCAACAATAAAATTCTGAGTTTTTGTTGACAAAAAATCAATCTCAATACGAGGGCAATAACTCATAGTTGAACCGTTGGATCTTTAAATTTTTTTTATATATTTGACAAAACCTAATTACCTACAACCTCATTGGAGGGATTCTTAACATTTGGTCTATTTTGGGAGATATTAATGTCTGAGAACAGGTCTATAAAACTGTCAATGTATGATAGTCAAGTTCATGTTTGATTCACTTTCTTATATGATTGATCAAATTTCTAAATTGGATGTTGATAATTTGTAAGGGGAATGGGAATGAAGAATACTACTGATGTTATAGACAAGGAAGTGACAATATTAATAAGAAAATAATTTTAAAATAAAACTGTTAAACCACTAGAAATACAGAGTTGTTCACAGTTTTTGAGAATGAATACAAGAAGGAAGAAAGTTGTATCCATTAAATATTTTGGAGGTGTGGGTGATGGAAACGTTGAACAATAAGGCCTTCTAGAAGGCTATTGATTATTTGGAGAAATTCACAGCAATAAATGGTGGTGATATAGGGACACAGTTTACTGTTCCATCAGGGAGATGGGTGACTGGCAGTTTTAATCTCACAAGCAAATTCACTCTATACCAGGAAAAAGATGCAATCATTTTACGATCTCAGGATCCAAGTCAATGGAATTTAATTAATCCACTCCCTTCATATGGTCATGGCCAGTAACACCTTAGAGGAAGATATATTGGCCTTATCCATGGAGAAAATCTGGAGAATGTTGTGATTATAGGTGGAAATGGAACTATTGATGGATAAGGACATATGTGGTGGGATATGTGGAAATATTGATGGTCAAAGTGCCTGGATAAAATTCACATCTAATTCCAATGACCATCCTAATGATAAGTGGCACATCAATGCTCTTCCACTCATCAAGGGAATAAAGATAAAAGATGTTGTGGGTAAAGACATACATAAGGCACCAAGCTTCAAAGGCCTGAAGACGTACCGACCAAACATAGTAACATTCAAAAAAAGGAAGTTTTAGTTACTTTTCAATATATATTTATACACTGCCAAGTTTCAATTTATTCTTATCCTACATGGGAAGTTATGCAAATTACCTCTCCAGTAGGTATTCTAGCATTTTGTCTCATCAGTGACCCAACTGCGACCATAGAATTTTTATCCAAGATGAATTCATCAAGTAAAGTAGCACCCATGCCAAAAAATGCCTCATCCTCAATGGTGCACCCATGCAGCATAGCACCATGACTTGCCTAAAGCATGCAAGCATGTCAAACAAACATATCAATTCTTATTATAACTCACTAAATCAGCTACAAATATAAATTACACAGATCATTAAATAGTCAAGACAACTAAAAACATCCCTCCAAATTTATTGACAATTTAAAACAAAAAGGTAAGCAAATCCTCCACCCCCAGACAAATTTTTTCACAAATCAGAAATCTTCATCGGAAAAATCTTGCCACTTCAAATATTTATATTTAATGCAAGAGACCTGAAAAAGAAAAATAGAACAGGTTCTACAACTGCCATAAGCTACTTGAACTAGATAATTGATCTACATTGTAAAAATAGTACTCTATTGAACATTTCAATCTCTCAAATGCTAGTTAGCTGCGTAACATATGCAGTCCATGCCACATATTGTCACTATACAAGCCAGGCTCTTCATGCAATTCATCGTAGATTTATGCATGGAGAAATTTAGCAACAAAATATGGTAGTCACATTTATCATGATATAAGCAGCCTAACACATTCAGAGGCTCTAGAAGAATTAAAATGGTTCTAGAAAGAGAACCAAGAGAAATCACAAGTAGTCAGTAGATGCATTTATAAATTCATAAAAAGCAACTATAATATAATTACATACCAATTGTAACTTTACTCCCAATAATTGTAATATTAGGGAAAGAATGACCTTTAGATAATGATTCTTTTGAGAGGTTATACACTTTCATTTCAGCTTTATATATTTTTCCTAATAGAGTTACTTTGGTAGAAGTATGTATTGGAACTCTTTTAGATCTATATGCCTCTAGTGGCTTGTAGTCTCCTCCTTCCAAACGGAGCCAATAAAAGTTCCTAGATAAAAATTTTGTGTTTGACTTATCTAGAATCTTGAGGAGAAGAAAATAAATAGCCTTAGCATTCTTTCTCTTTGGATTCTCCATTTCAAATATTTGAAGTGTTTTTGTTTATGGCACTGATATGATTTTACTAAGTTTGTGGTCCGTGCAGCTCCCTTCTAATTCACGTACTAATGTATCCACTATAAGTCCCGAGTGAGGACTTGATGTCATATTCACAATCTGAAAAATAAAAATGAAGGTTGATTCCACATGTTTCTATGATCAATTGCTGGAAGGTGAGGATACAGATAAAAAATAATTGGCGACCTTAAAGTTACCTCAACAAAATATGTTGCTAGTTTTAGTTGAACATGAATAGGCTCTGAAACCAAATGGGCCCTATAGAATCCTGAAGTCTAATCATGAAAATGGACCCCTTAGACTTCTCTTTATTGGATATTTGACTCTTAAAAGTGTATCTTTAATTCTTGGTAAATTAAATTAGTTTGTAACTCGAAATGTTGACTCAATAAATTCTTACACAATCAGAATCAGAAGCACTAAAATCATTTTGAATAGACTGTGGAAATTAGCTAACACTTAATTAAGTTTGCAATCGTGTGATAAAATTAGCATGTCTATAATATAATATAACAAGAAATAAAATATACATATGAGATGCAAAATGATAGGACGTTGAAATTACTTGTAGCAACATTTGACATCATACGGGATTGGACCTGTAAAAACTGCTTTTGTTGTTCCATAAAATTTTGTTTTTGTTGTTGCAGTAAACCAGAGGAACTGTGAAGCCTTGGTTGATGTTCATGTTATGCAAGATTTGATTGCAATAGCACTTGTTGCTATTGTGGCAATTGTTGAGGCTGAGGTTGGAGCTTAGAGAGGAGTTTCTACTATTGTGTTTGTTGCTTCAACTTCTCTAACTGTGATGGTAACAATTATGATGATGCTTGTTGTGTTTGTTGTTGTTGAATATTTTTGGTTTGCAGAAGCTGTTGTAAATTTTATTGTTGTTGTTGCTGCTGCTACATATCTGAAACATTGGTGAGGGAAGGTGGTTGCTACTGAATAATAGATGGTTGTTGTGTAATAGCTTATTGCAACTACTAATGTCTAACAATAGATTTTTGGTGCTAATGTAGGAGAGATGGAGAAGTTTGTTGTAAAGTGGATGGTTGAGTTTGTTGAAGGACTTCTTTTTGAACAGATGGTTGAGAATGCTTCATGAGTGATTGTTGAGTTGATTGAAGAGATGGTGGTTTTACTGGTTTCAAGATAGACTGTTGTGACAGTGGGAGCTGGTTTTTTTGCACAAGTTGTTGGTTTTGTATATGTTGATAATAAAATTGTTGTTGTGGTTGCTAAAGCATTGATGGTCCATGTTGTGACTATTGTTGAAGCCTCTATTGGAAAATATCTTGTTTCTATTGCAATTCTTGTTGTAAGAGTTGATGTTGGACATGTGACTGGTGTTGTGGAATCACTTGTTGTTGATGTTGTTGTTTCCTTGTTTGCATCTGGCTCTAAGCACTTACAAGAACATTTTGAGTTGAACCTTGGCCTATGGAAATGTTTATTGAATTTTGAGTGCCAAAACATTGTCCACCTATACTTTGAGATAAGCTTGAAAGTTGAAATTGATGACAAGGCAGAAACCAAAGTAGTTTCTCTGCATTCCACCAGCACTCATGTTGTTTGGAATATTTTGTTGTAGTTGTTGTTGCAATTGAGATTGACCAATTAGTGGAAAATCATTTTCTAGTGTCTGTAATGGATTTCGTAGCTATGATGATATCATAGGTCCTACCACAATGTTGAAATATTCAAAAGAGCAGGAAAAGAGCTATAATGTCAACCAAATCCTTAGTGAAATATTGATGTTAACACAAGAAGCTGTGCATTTTGTTATATACATCAGAGTAATGGCACAAGAATCTAAAGATGTGCTGACTGATAGAACCATTAGTGTTAAAATATTATCTTTTTGTAAGATTTTGCACCAGGATCTAGAGGCTTCTGGCTACTACCACCAGAACTAATTGGCAAAGAATTCCCTCAAAGAACCCAGAATTTTTGTTTCCAATGATATCAACTTTGTATAAATTCTCTATAGATAATCTTGTTGTAGAATTAAAAGGTTTAGCACGTAAAAATATACACATGATAATAACATATCCATCATGATTAGAAGGCAAATATCTATCTAGCTCAATTATTATATTGGGGACTTACTGAATCAACATTCACATTAAATTACATTAAGTCAGTCAATTAATGTGGGGATTAGGTCGAGGCAACTTTAAGCTTAAAATAAAGATAAGTTTAATCACACTATTCACAAGGGAAGACACTTGGTTCAATGGAAAAGTCCATGTTGTAAGCACCTAGTTGGTGTTGAGTTAAAATCTTCTTCAATACAAGAAAAGAAGTTTATATTATGTGATATATACATAAATTGTTTTCTTCCTAAATTTGGTCATTTGTCTTCATATATTTTTAAACAAATTGAAATGTATCATCTTTTATCACTCATTATTTTCACTCTTTCTAAAGTGGTAACTAAAATATGGAGATATAACCATATGGTATTAATTATCAACACGAAAGCTCAAAGGAAACAAAAAAAAAGATACTACAACTATCAGAAAGAAACTCAAGCATTAAAAACATTGAAATCTTGATTACAATAAAAATTGACAGTCACAAATGGAATATACATTCCACAGAAAACTCATAAAAAAATTAGATATACTAGAACAGAAGAAACACACCTAGTCTGCAGCATCAGTGTAAATCTTCTCTTCAAGTTGCACAACAATGTTTTTAAGATCATCCACGCCTTCAGAACCTCTGATTGGCATGTGTTTTTGGAGAGTATCGATTATGCACATAAATATCCACATGACCTTAACTAATTTCCATTAACAAACAAGCCATTTGCAAGCACTTTTGCCAAATAGAATGCAATAATATATTGCTTGTGAGAACAAATCTTTGCAAGAGAAAACAAGCAGGTGAGGGGAATCACTAGCACATAATGGAAAAGAATGTCATATAGCCAACATTTAAAAATAATGAACACATCAGGAAAATGAATTCATAAAACACATACACAATTTCAATTCAAAATTTAACATTAATCAAATATATGTACCAACCAGTTATACATTGTTTTGTGTTCCTAAATGAATTGCAGGATAATCAAATGCATAAAGTACTGAATAACAATATGAAAATAACAAAGAATGGGAGAACCTTCTCATCCATAATAACCTTGAATTTTTGTAGTAGACTCAGTGAAATTTCATTTGCATTTGGTTTTGAGTCAGATTACCATGGCACGTGAGAGAAAATGGAAGACCTAGTAGACTATGACAGTAAAATTTCAGTATTTGGACAATAAACAAGTTTGTTTGATCAAATGAATGTTGTGTAAGGGTTTATAATCAATGATGAATTTTTGTTAAGTGTTAGGATAATGAAAGGAATAGTTTAAAGCATTGAATTAGTGATCTAATGAAGATGGACAACATATTTGTTTGGGAAATAGAGTTTATAACTGTTAAAGAAATGACAGTCAGGTTCTTTGATTGAGTCACTGTTCTTTTGAGTAGCCTTTGATCATAAACTCACTTAGAGATGGATGCACTGAAGGTATTTAATGACTCATTTGTGTCCTCAGATCAATAGTGGATAACTGTACTTAGCATGTAGAACCTATCAAATGTAATCTTAGGATTGAGGAACCTATCATATATGTTATTGGTTCGGTGATTTCATGCTTTAGAAACATTGGTTTTCCTCTAGTGATTTGTTCTTATGGGGAAATGAATGGATGGATAAAAAGGATCCTATGAGTTGATTGGTGTTCCAGGTTGTTCTACATCAATTTACTTATAATTTCCAAGTCTTTATCAATATACTTGGGCTTCAACAATACCTAGAAACTTAAACACCTTAGCAATTGATTCAAAATCCATTATCTGTCCATTTCGTCAAAACTTTAATTCCAACATTGCAATCCAACAACACTCAACCACATAATCTATTTCATTACATATGAGTTGCTTTCATTAAACTGTTTACATCTTTTGTAGTTTCATTACGATAAAATTCTTATGAACATTAGTAATATGCCAAGTACATCTCACAAAGTGCATAAATAAGAGTCAAATTTGAGAAATAGTATCCAGTGGCATCCAAGCAGAAAAAAGTAAATGTTATTGGAGATCAAATCCATGTAAAGAAATGATACAAGACATAACATCCATGCAAATAAAGCATAAGAGAATATTTGTTCTAGTTCAGTTGGCTACATTGCTAAGAGATAAGATATAATCTATTTTGGAAAATAGCAACAAATAATGGCATGTAAAAATTCTAAAAGGTTTACTATAAGAATTTCTTGATTGCTTTAGTTAGGAAAAAATTAATTATTCAGGAAGAATCCGTTGCCTACAAATATGGCAAGACATATTTTGAACTGTATGAAGATTTGGAATGAAATAAGATAACTTACACTTAACTGAAGAAAGGTTTTGTTGTAAACAAAGAATGGATCACCTATAACTTAGGACTAGGAATGTTATGTTTATTGGTTTCAATTAGAGCCAAATTTTTCTTCTTATTTCTAGAAAAAAAAATCACTTAAATTTATTCCTTCCAATATCAGTAATTTATATTTTATAATTCCAGTTGAGATTTATCTAGTTTTTATTTGGAACTTTATGGTACACCATTATGAGCATCTGCAAAAAAGGTAGGAGCAAATTTTTAATCATTTACAACCACTTACAAGATTTTTCAGTGGAGCTTTAGTCTTCATAAGAACGATGTACTGGCATTTTGATGAGACAACTAAAGATTTATAATTTCCTTCACTCTTTATTCAATTTATTTAAAAATTCATGGTTTAGTTTTTGTTAAAGAATATTGCATAGATAATTTTGTCCAGTTGTTGTACCAAGGATAGATTTTCAAAGGTAATTTATAGAGATGATGAATGATAGATTTTGTACCAAGGATAGATGTTGTCCCCTAACAATTTCAGTTCTCCAAAAATGGGAGATTTGGAACAGAGAATGGACATAGATCAAAGGATGGAAGAATTTTCATCTAACTTACTTTCAAATCCGTCACCTTTGAAACATCCTGAAACCAAATCTTATCTCTATTGTATCTTTATATACAAATTTTTCTTAATAAAAAATAAGAGTAAGAGATGGTAAATGGGTTTTTCATTCATGAGCCAAGCTTCACTGAATGTCGAAGACAGGTTACAACTCACAGCTAGGGATACATCAACAACTAGGGAAAATGGGAAAACCTTGAAATCACCTGCTCCATGATTTTCTGTGGAATATTTCAAGGAAGAAAAGGAAAATGCCATTGATAAAAACCAGGCAAAAAGTTGGAAGAGAAAATAGAGTGATGAGGAAGAAAGTGATCAGAATGCTTTGTATCATAGCATAAATTAATAGCAGTTGAGCCCCATTCTTAGACACATGTTTGTCAGAAACAATGCCCTATATTTATGATATGCACACAATACGTGGAGGGAAATAGGCTTTGGGAAGAATGTACTAAATTCTGTAAAAAAAATTGCCAGAAAATAAAAAGACTACGGGGAAAAAGGAACTCAACCAATGAGAAAATAGAAAATAAAGTGTGGTAATTTCATTTAATGAAAATTTTTGGGCAGACCATAGGTTAGAGGGGGAAATTGGGAATGTGCATGATTACCAATGTGAGAATTAATACCAAATAAGAGGGTGAAAACAATAGTCCCCGCAATAGAGGTAGGAACTAAAAATGATATTTGACAGAGCACTTACTATGGTGCTATGGTTAAATAACAAGAATGAAAAAAAATCAAAGATGTTGATCTGTTTACACTTTTTCACTTTAGATAAAACATACTCTTATGGAATTATGACATTTGCTAGTTGATTGATTCAGTAATGCCCATTTTTTTTGAAACTTAACAGTGACTCCACGGAAGCCACAAAATGTTTCCACTTGAGACAAAAATATTATATGATTTGAAGTGATGGCAATACATGATAACATCATCATGGAAGTTTACACATACAATTCAAACCCCTAGTCTAGAGGGAGAGGAAAATGGCATGCTAATTATTTTGTTCACCATCGTGATAAGCTCCACCATCTGGGTCAAATTTGGGTTGGGGACTGGGACACTCACTGGCCCAAACTCCTTTAGATGCCCCATTTTATTCTAATCAGCAGATAACATCTCCATCAGAGGACACACACCATTCAACAAATCCTAGTCACCCAATGACTTAGGAATTACAACTAATCAAATGTATGAACAACCCAACCAAGAAAATGGTGGTAAGCCCAATTGTCTCAATATGTTTAATCAGAAAGAGAGTTTGCCCTCCCAATTGGTCATGAAAACAAAGATCATCAGTCAAAATCAAAGCATGTCCACAATAGCCAATCCCATGTTCCATTTGAAAGGATGAATGACCTAATAATGGATATTAAAAGGAACACATATTTCCTAGCACATCTTCTTCCTTCCATAGAAACATGTGCAGAGCATAAAATTCACAATTTGAGACTTTTCCAAATGATTAAATTTGTGGTTGCTTTGCATCATATGAGGTTTAGAACATCTTGTGGAAAAGAAAACATCAAATAAATCATCCACATCAATTACCATGCAAACACAACAACACCATAAATAAGCTCATCATGTCCATATCAGATAAGTTCTACCAGATCAATTTCTAAACACGAGATCTCCCAAGAAACAAGAAGAAAATTCCAACACCTAAGAAATTAGCTTGACTCTCTATATTAATAAGCTTAGGTGTTGGAATCTTAATATAATTTATGTGCTGTAGATTGAATTCTATATGGTAGGATGAAGTAGATTTGTAAGAAATTTAAAATATTGGTGTAATATGTTGTCATATTGTAATGAGTTTTCAGTTGGTTTGGTATTGAATGTGTCTTTGACGAAAATTCATGCAATCCTTGCACATAAGAAAATAAAAAAAAATACAACTCTTTGAATTCCCAAGTGGATAGCTCTTAGTCTAATACTGCCAATCATTAGCAGAGTACAAGTATATAGTAAGTGCACAATAGAATAGTTTAAGGTTGACCTTATTTGGGTTGACATGAGAGAGATTTTTTATATGTCATCCACTATCCAGTTTACCATGTTTTCATATACTTACTAAATGAACTCTGTTTCTTTCAAAATGTAAGCACCTAGAATTCTAAACAATTCTGGCCTTTTACTGTAGCAATATTTCTACTCCTGCATTTCTAAAATTAAGATGTCTTTTGACAGACAGTCTGCATCTTGATTGTTGGTTTTTGCAATTTCTTCAATTCATTTCTCTAGCATTTTGACTAGAAAATAAGCTCTCTCGTAGAACTAGAAGCATTTATTTTCCTAGATATGTCTCGATATCTTTGTCTTTCAAAGGATTTGTCTTACCTTCAGTTCTAGTAACAACATTCTCTCCTTCTTTGCGTAATGAAAGTAGTGGAAAATTTTAAACACAACAAACTGTATTCCAACCCCATTATCACAAAATACTCTTTTAAAGAAGTGCCTGTAACTCATTCTGCTGACGACCATTTATTGTGCAGGAGAAATACGAAGATAAAGCTAAGGAAAATTTTCTGTGTAGGTGTATTTCTATTGTGAAGAAATTAAGTGTAAGCTTCAAATAATACAAACCATTAAACTTAATAGTGTGCTGATCTCAGAACCTATGATTTATTTCATTACTATTTCATCACTCTAATAATTGATAGACAAGAAACAAATAGAGATTTTTGAGTAGCTGGGGTGAACAATGTTAATTGTTGTATCTTCTACAAACATAGGTTTATCTAATAGTACTATTAAAAAATAGTCCACCATATATGAGACCAAACGATACAATGTTCCATGGTCTTGTATTCTAATGCTTATGATGCAAAGTTGGGGTATAATCTTAGAGATCAAAATCCATAGTTTTAAGGAATGCATCCAGAATAGCAACACACTGAAAATAACAGGAAAACATTTAATACTAACTAGAAACCAAGACCTGTTCTGAAGGCAGTATCAAGCCAAAGGGATTCATTTGATTTGTTACTAAAACCAGCCAAATGAGAATTTGAATAGCCCCTGATATAATATAGGGAATTGAAAATTGCATTATCTACAAAAAATTATTCCTTTTTACAGTATAGTACTTTTGGTGCTACAATGAGAACTTCATGTAACGTGTTCACTGAGCCTGCAAAATATATTTGGAATCCCCAACTCTGCATGACATATGACATAAACAAGGCTATGGGTTCAACATTAGATCATTATTTCATTCTTGAATACTCCTAAAAGTATTATATAAATTGCACACAAGATGGGTGTTTATTTATAAAAAACAAACAAGCATACATAAAGGAATGATAAACAACATAAAAACTATCCAAATTCTTTTGAGGATCTCTGCATTAGCCTCTGTGAATGGACTTGCTACCCCATACCATCACACATGTCACAAAATTTAAAAGGGGAAGAAATCCCCACAACGTGTGAAGATACCACAATTATGCCTGTGATCAAATTTTTTGACAGGTCATAATTATTTATAGTATGAGTCATTTGGCTTTTCAGCTAGTACTTTTCTCTTTTGATACTTTCTCTTTGTTGCAATTGATTTGTAGGTTCCATACTATCTTCAGTCTCTTCACTTAATAGATTGCTTATAGAAGATGTAACACACACAACAGTTTAAGTAATCGATTGCATATCTTGGAATAGGTAAGACATTGTGACTTGTTTTTTTTCTCGTTCAGTTGTTGTTGTGTTATACACAAGATGAAAAGAAAAATAAAATTAACTGAACTAGCAAAAAAAATCATAGACGTAGAAAGCTACGAACCACTTAGTAAAGAACAGACTACCCAAAAAATTGACACAGTGTTGGAAAACAATAATCTATTTAGGATAAAACCATTTGTATACAACATAGGCGACTTCCTTTTTGACTCTTTCCAGCTATTGTTACATATGAAATACCCCAACCACAACTCAATTTTCATACAGAAACCTACCATGGATAAAGGAATTAAAGACAAATAAAAAAAACATGAAAGAAGAATACTCAAAACATTGTCGAGGGCCACAACATTGAGAAAAGTTGATGTCTTCTTTGAGGGTTCCTCCATCTCTTCGTCATTCAGCAGAGCAGTAGTTTGTAGCATAGACTTTGAAAGTTGGATTAAATTCTCCATCGCCTCCATTTCACTATAATTCCCCTTCCTCAGATCTGCCACGGATTGAACCCTACACCTTGCAGATTCCCCACATCAAAAGAACAAGGAAAAACAAGGAAAATGTAGGCTTCCAAAAGGGAAAAAGAGGGAAAATGCAATTTGGCGCACTTTTCCCCCTCTAAACAAATTCACAATTCACAATATTGGAGAGAAATATAATTGGAGAGTATATACAACATCTAAAATGTATTATTGTAATTATTAATTAATTAAAATTTGAAATATATTATATTTTAATTTTTAATTACTCAATTTTATTTTTAATTAATTAATAATTACAATAAATAATATATTTTAGGTGTTTTGTAGATGTTTCCAAGATTTATGACTCATTTTCAAGTACTCTTTAACTTTTTCTTATCCAACTTCCAAATTACTAGTGTTAAATTAAAGAAACCAGAAAATGATAACTAAAAGTCTATTAATAAACTTTACATGTATCAATAGTCATTCACACATATCAGATTAATTGGATTTCTTAAACTTAAATTGAATGGATTGTGCACCTTTATTGGTACTGATATCTCACAATACTAGGACATTTGTGCATAAGTATTAGCAAATTTTGAGGTGGTTTTAGTGCATAGTTATTGTGGTGCCTCTAAATAGGTTTCAAACAATACTTTAAAATGACCAATTATTTACCCTTGTGTGCATAAAAAATCTCATAGTGTGTGTCTTTACTACCCAAAAGTCAAAACAATAGATATACATAGTTAAATCGCATACGGAGACAACCAAAAAAAGATCATCAAAATCCGATGTATCGTTTAGGATGTGTGGTGCGCAAAGTTATCTATAACAACTATTGTATACAATCATCTTAATTGTCATATCATTTGCATTTTCTTTTATGTTTTAGTTTGGTGTTTACATTAGTGTATATATGTATATTTTGCGGTATATTCATACATTCACGTGTGTGTGTGTATCTTTTTGTTCTATTTTACACACACGCATATAAAAAATGAATAAAAACATAAATACAAATACAAAATAAAAGGGGAAACAACCTAAAATAATAAGACCAATCAAAAAAGAAATATTTATATTTTATTTCTTGTTTGCAGATTGGTCTTATTATTTTAGGTCTCTTCCTCATTTATTTTGTGTTTTAATATATATATATAACACTTTAAAGTGAAAAATAGGTAACAGGTTTAAGTGTTAAATATTTCACGCATGCAACCAAAATCTAATTTGATTTAAAGATCTAATATTAGATGCAAGTCAAATTTGTTTTTAGACATGTGATGAGAAACCAATTCAAAATAGTAAGCCATGACTGAAAATTTGTTTGATGAAAATATGCTCTCACAATAAAATGAATGAAATTGTGGAACCAAAAAGGAAAAACCCCTCAAACTATTTATTTAGTCATTTTACATGATGACCAAATTGGTCATTTATTTAGTCATTTTACCTGATGACCAATTTGGTCATTTATTTAGTCATTTTAGTTGTGATTTTACCTGATGACCAAATTGGTCATTTATTTAGTCATTTATATTTGTGAATTACAAAAAAATGGTAGAACATGATCAGTTTTAGTCATGTGACTAAAAATTTTAGTCACGTGACTAAAATTTTTAGTCACCTGGTCATTTATTGCCCAAATTCTACTAGTGGGGGCCATGTATGTTTTTGTAACAGAGGGAGCTACTACAGGATCTCCCAAAATTGATTTTTAAAGGATCTTAATCATTCTAATTGAAAATGGCAAGCCATATCGAGATGGTTTCCCTAGTGACCAGGAAACTATAAAAAGCCAAAGGATTGCGATTCAAATGATGTAGTTCCATACCAAAGAACAAAGGAACAACTTGCTAGCAGAAGTTTGATATTAGATTCAAAGGGAGTTTTGATAGTTCAGGAGGTCATTGAAAGACCTTAAAATTTAAAAGGGAGCATCCAAAAGATATGATTCTTTCTTATTTCTAAGGAATTTGGTCATATTGGTTTAGGAGGAGTCAACAATAAAGATAGTTTATGCAGTCAGAGGACTATGATCATGAGATTGAGTCGCATGTGTGCTGGCTGAAATGCTTTTATGGTAACTCCTACATAACTTGGGGTTCACCAAGAGTGATGCAAACTATATAAGATATATAACACATAAGTATGCTATTCAAGGTACATTATCACTATGGAACAGATGGCTAATATTCTCACCAAATCTCTTGCTAGAAGAAGGTTGTATACTTTTGAGATAAAATTGGTAGGTTGGATAATGAAGCCTTAGATGAAAATGAGTTTCAACATCTGTGATCTATTATTTTGTATGTTATTTCATTCTTCTCTTTGAGAGAGAAGTCTAAGGTGAAATCCCTTGTTTTTGGGATGAGCCATGGTGGATCCACTCTTTGAGATGAGTCAAGGTGGATGTCATGTGTGTGACTTCATGAATTTATAGGCCCACCCATGTTGTGTACATTTCTGAGAGATGATGACTTCTTAGACAATGAACACTTGTATTTGATGTTATAAGGTGACTATATTGTAATGGAAATTTGTTATGGTAGACATTTTAATATATCAGTGAACATACCATAATAGGGTTATATGTAAGGGGGATGTAATGTTCTCTAATTAATATATCCTAGTATCATGATCTAAGGTGATATGAAAATCAGGTATCACGATCTAAGTGTTAGGATGAATTTAGAATAACTAAGAGGGGGGGTGAATCAGTTATCCTCAGGTCTAGATGTGCCCATATAAAACTTTAAACCAAATTCAACAACTCAGATCTGCTCGACAGCAATAAACAATAAAAGTGTGCAGTTTACTGTACTAATGAAATAAGCTTGCAAAAACTTAACAGTAAAACACAACAATAACATTCACACATTTTGACACCATGATTTAACGTGGAAACCCAATATGGGAAAAACCACCAGTAACATGCTACAAAAATTTCACTCTGAAGTGATGCCCTGTGAGGAGCCAACCCTGTTAAAGGTTACAAAAAACACTGTCAAATGTGACCTGGTTAAAGGATTTAATCACCATGTTAGGAGTGGCCTTGTTAGAGGAATTAGAACATTCCAATCTAAATGTCACCTTCTTCAAAGGATTTATACAATGACTGTTAGGTCAACCTAGTTAAAGGATTTGAACTGTTACAATGGTTAGAAAGTAATCAACAGGTGTTATCTGATAAATACAACTTACTTTGCAAATCCAGATCTCAACTCTAATGCTAATATACTGAGTGGCCTCCATTTTCATCTCAAACTTTAGATCTTCTTGGAAATCCATCAAGCAATCTCTCTTTGCTTCTCTGCTTATCCTTCTCTACTTAGGTCTTGCCAATCAGTTAATTAACCCCGCAACACTTTGCATTCAACTTCTTACACTTGGATACAATAACAATAACCACAACAGGTTATATTATACCTCTTCATCTAGTTTAGATAAATCTTTTGATGCTTAATCAAGATCGTAAATCTTAGGTTAGGTCAGATCCAACGGATCTTTCCATCTTTACATTTAATTTACTTCTCCAATGTAGTCATTAATTAACCATTAAATCCATGCATTAATAACAATTTCCCATGCATTAAATGAATGTGGACCAATCTTAATTAATAATGCATATCTCAATAAAATCATCTATGTCGGCCATAGATCTCAAATCTCATCAATGAACAAAATACTGTTGCTCAACATTCTCTGTCTCCCTCAACATTTCACTGGCACTCAGTATCATCTTTGTTTTGCTCAACATTACCTTTCACGTTTCTCGGCACAGACTTTGCTTTTCTCGGCATTGACCTTCCAGTGAACTGTCAGTGATAGATAAACAACAAATTACTCTGCCAAAGTGCCAAATGATCAAGTACCCTAGTGTATACTCATAACTCAACCATTTCCTTGGTCTTCCTGTTATCCCATTCTTTTCAAATCTTCATCAATCAATGGATAAGGTACTCAAACATATAGCAATAGTCTCACCAGTTAAGGTTTGACATCAATGAAAAAATAACAATTGTCAATCATTGTAGAAATCTTTCCAACAATCTCCCTCTTTGGCATTGACGGCAACACTGAACTATAAAACAATAATTTCCAACCAAAGTTACCATACAATCCAAAAAGTGCCTGTGTTCCTGATATGAACAAATATTCATTAATGTGTTTAGCTTCATTCTGATTCCCTCTATGTCTATAATCACATTGATATTTTCTATTACTGTTCAGCTTCCTCTTTCAGTAATATCTCTCTTGTATCTGTTTGTATCTGTTGTTTTAGCAATAATCTCCCTCTTTGACAACAATTCCAAAGATGTTGACATCTTCATCATGCAGATTCTTCTATTCTAATCTTTTTATCATTCTGTTCTTGTCATCTTTGTGTATGACTGATTTACTTTTCTATCCTTGTTTACCATTTCACAATTTTTAGGCAGCATCGTAAAAATGTGACTTACTGTGCATCAATGTGTCAAGTGTTCTAATTAAAACATTTGATGTAACAGTACCATTCCCAACTAGTTAGCCTCAGCTAGGGGAATTACCCCCAATTTACCTCTTAGATACTCATGAGCATCCTTGGGTAACGCATTTGTAAATATGTCTGCCAACTGTTCCTTAGTATTCACATATTCCAGTCTCACTTCCTTCTTCTGAACTAGCTCCCTCATTTAAAGATACTTGATAGCTATATGTTTTGTCTTAGAGTGCATTAAAAGATTTTTAAAAATATTAATGGCACTTGTGTTATCACAATATATGACAACTAGTTCCGTGATCTCCTCCTTCATACCTTTCAGTAGTATCTTCAACCACACAATGTTTGAACAGTTAACTGATGCTACCACATACTCGACTTTAGCTGTAGATTGTGAGGTACAATTTTGTTTCTTGCTTGTCCAGAAAACTAATCTTTTCCCCAAATAAAGGCTCCTCTTGTAGTGCTTTTTCTATCATCAACATTACCTTTTGTTCAAACTTGTCATTCCTTTTTTAATATAGACCATAGTCTTCTGTGCCTTTCAAATATCTCAGAATTATTTTCACTGCCATTATATGTGTCTCTTTTGGATTAGTAGAAAATCTAGCAACAATTCAAACTGCTAATACAATATCAGGTCTACTATGTACAACATATTGTAGCTTACCAATCATTTATCTATATAGTGTTTGATTTACCTCTTTTGTATCATCATTCTTTGTCAAATTTTGTCCAATAGCCATGGGTGTACTCACTGGTTTTGAATATTCCATACCAAAAGTTTTCAGTATCTCCTTGATATATTTTGATTATGTAATATGGATACCATTCTTCAATTGGTGTATTTGTAGTCCAACAAAGAATTTTATCTCACCAAACATAGACATTTCAAATTTAGTTTGTATTTCTTTTGAAAATGCCTTACATATCATATCTTGTCCACTGAATATGATGTCATCAACAAAAATTTCAGCCAATGAAATTCCTTTACCTTGCTCTATTTTCAAATATAGATTGTTGTTGTCATTTGTTCTTGCAAATCCAATCTTCATCAGATAATTTTGCAATCTTTCATACCATGCTCTTGGTGCTTGTTTCAGTCCATATAATGCCTTGTGCAGTCTGCAAACCATGTTCCTCTTACTTGGGTCAACAAATCCATTAGCTTGTTCAATATATACTTCTTCTTCTAGTATCCCATTTAGAAATGCAGACTTCACATCCATCTGATAGAATTTAAATCCTTTGTAGGCTGCATATGCAAGTAGAGTTCTCACACCCTCCAATCTTGCAAGTGGGGCGAATGTCTCTCCATAGTCAATTCCTTCCTCTTGTGCATAACCTTTGCATACCAGTCTTGCTTTATTCCTTGTTACCTCTCCATGTTCATTCAGCTTGTTTCTGAATACCCACTTTGTACCAATTACATTTTTGTTGTGAGGTCTCGGTAGTAGTGTCCATGTCATGTTCTTTTCAATCTGGTCTATCTCTTCATTCATGGCTTGAATCTAGTCTTCATTGTCCAAAGCATCTTTTACTATCTTAGGCTCAAAATCACATAGCAAACATGTGTCTTCTCTTAATTTGCCTCTTGTCATGACTACATAATCCTTGCTCCTATGATTTGATCAGGTTTATGGTGCCTTCTTACATATTTTTCCAAAGTAGAATCTTTCTCAGCTTCATTTTGATCGTTCAAGTTCAGTTCAGGGTGAAACTATGACTTGGCATCCCCGTCAGATAGCTTGATAGTCACCTCCTGTTGCCCGAAATTTTTTTTATGTGTCTTGACAGATGCAGACTGTTGCTCGACAACTTCATTTTTAGTTTCGTTAGAATCCTCTTCTTCAGGATATGTGAATGATCTATAATTTTTGGGCTCAATCATGCTTTCAACTTCATTTCTTTCTGCATATTCATCAATTCTAACATTTGCACTTTCCACAATTTTGTTAGCGTTAGAATTCAAACATTTGTATGCCTTACTCTTAGTAGAATATCCAAGAAATATGTCTTCTTCTCCTTTAGCATCAAGTTTACCATTTATGTTATCCTTCAATATAAAAAATTTGCTCCCAAAGACTTTAAAAGAACTTATAGTAGGTGCATATCCATACCATAGCTCATAAGGTGTAGAATTTGTACCTTTCTTGACTTGTACTCTATTCAAGGTATAAACAGTTTTACTCATGGCTTCTCTCCAATATTTTTGTGCAACATTTTTCTCCATCATTAATGTTCTAGCACAGTCCATGATAGATCAATTTCTCCTTTTAGCTATACCATTCTGTGGTGGTGTCCTAGGTGCTGACATTTTTCTTTTTATCCCTCGGTCATTGTAAAACCTTTTAAACTCATTAGAAATAAACTCTCCTCCTCTGTCAGATCTCAGACATTTCAGACTCTTACATGTTTCCTTTTCAACTTTTGTCAAGTACCACTTAAATAACTGAAATGCATCAGATTTTTCTTTGAGAAACATGAAAGTCATCATCCTAGAGTAGTCATCTACAGAGTGAATAAAATATTTATCTCCACAGTAACTCTTATCACCAATAGGTCCATAGAGGTCAGTATGAACTAATTCCAAAATATTCTCAGAAGTATGAGTTTTTCTTTTAAAACTAGATTTAGTCATTTTTCCCAACTGACATTGCTTACACATTGCATTCTCAGGTTTCTTTAACTTAGGCAGCCCTCTAACCTTTTTCAATTTACTTATGCTTACCAAGTTATCAAATTTATCATGACATAGCCTCTTATGCCATAACCAAACATCATTATATTGTGCAAGAAAGCATGTCTCTTCAGCTAAATCCAGATAGAACAAAATACCTTTTGTTTTCTCACCAACTCCAACTAATTCTCCATTGGCATCATAGATCTTTACTTTCCTGTGATGGAATTCAACTCTGTAACCAGAAGTGTTTAGCTGTGAAACACTCAACAAGTTATACTTAAGATCATCAACCCACTATACATCATCACATCTAATCTTATTAGTCAATTGAATTGATCCTTTCCCTTTGACTCTACAAGGTTTATCATTACCAAAATTAACATATCCACCTTTGCATTGATCTAATGTTTCAAATTTGTCCCTATCACCAGTCATATGATGTGAAAAACCATTGTCAATAATCCAATGATCACCTTTACTCATATAAGAAATTAGTGCAGTTTTCTCATCATCATCAGAATCATCTTTCATTGCAACATACACTACTTCTATATCATTTTCATCAGATTTGTCAGATTCACTGTCAGAAGCTTCTTCAGCTATATAGAAAGATTTCTTACCTTTATCTTTGTAGTCCTTGTACTTTCTATAGTCTTAGTCATCCTTTGTGTCTTTGTACTTTCTGTCCCTTCTTTCATCTTTTTCATTCTTGTCAGGACATCTACCAGCAATATGACCAACTTTGTTACAAGAAAAACAAATAATAGGAAGTTTACCTTTGAATTTTCCTTTTCCTCTTGCTAATCTTCTTGCCATAAGTGCCTCATGCTCTTCTATATCATCAGCTAAGGTGTCATTTTCACTGTCCACACATTTCTTTCCTTTCTTTGATTTGTTGATGACCATCTGTGACTTGAATGCAGACTCAGCAGCTTGTGGAGTATAGTTGTCAAAAATTGACATCTCAAACGCATTTAGTCTACCTACGATACTTTCTAGAGTTAAGTTTTTATTAGGAGTACATCCCAGTTCTTGAATTGTAGATACTCTAATAGCATAAATAGGAAGAAGTGTTCTTAGTACCTTTCTCATGATAGTATCTTCATGAATGACTCCCTTAGCTCATCTAATAGCATTTACAACTTCCTTTATCATATCATAGTATTGCACTATATTTTCTCCTTCTTGCATTTTTAAATCATCAAACTTACCTCTCAAGCTTTTAGATTTGGCTCTTAGTACATTCGTATCACCTCCATAGATGGTTGCAAGGGCATCCCACATCTTCTTTATGCTTGTACAATCCTTGATGTCCTCAAATTCATGATAGTTCAGAGATGATGCAAGTTCCAACAGTTCTTGGTTATGTTCATGCTTTTCTCTTAATTGTGCAACATTCAGAACTCCAGTAGGGGATACATATTTTGTTTCAATATGTTGTTTAGCAGAATTACCAATACTGGCCAAGTGAAGTTTCATCAAACTTTGCCATGCAGGAAAGTTTTCCTTTTTGATCTTCGGTCCATCCCTTTTATACATCTTGATCTTTATCTCCAAGTACCTTCAAACTTTTTCAAGAGAACTCTGCTCTGATACCAATTGTTAGGATGAATTTAGAATAATGAAGAGGGGGGGTGAATCAATTATCCTCAGGTCCAGATGTGCCAATATAAAACTTTAAACCAACTTCAACAACTTAGATCTGCTTGGCAACAATAAACAATAAAAGTGTGTAGTTTACTGTACTAATGAAATAAGCTTGCAGAAACTTAATAGTAAAACACAACAATAACATTCACATATTTTGACACCATGATTTAACATGGAAACCCAATATGGGAAAAACCACCAATAACATGCTACCAAAATTTCACTCTTCTGAAGTGATGCCCTGTGAGGAGCCAACCCTGTTAAAGGTTACAAAACAC
>MU227886.1:83812-97529 GCA_018584345.1 Thuja plicata
CAATGGTTAGAAAGTAATCAGCAGGTGTGATCTGATACATACAACTTACTTTGCAAATCCAGATCCAGTTTCAGCTCTAATGCTAATTCACTGAGTGGCCTCCATTTTCATCTCAAACTTCAGATCTACTTGGAAATCTATCAAGCAATCTCTCTCTTCTTCTCTGCTCAACCTTCTCTGCTTAGGTCTTTCCAATCAGTCAATTAACCATGCAACACTTTGCATTCAACTTCTTACACTTGGATACAATAACAATAACAATAGTAGGTTATATTATACCTCTTCATCTAGGTCAGATAAATATTTTGTCGCTTAATCAAGATCATAAATCTTAGGTTAGGTCAGATCCAATGGATCTTTCCATCTTCACATTTAATTTACTTCTCCAATATAGTCATTAATTAACCAATGAATCCATGCATTAAGAACAGTTTCCCATGCATTAAATGAATGTGGACCAATCTTAATTAATAATGCATATCCCAATAAAATCATCTATGTCGGCCATAGATCTCAAATCTCATCAATAAACAAAATACTGTTGCTCAGAATTCTTTGTCTCCCTTGGCATTTCACTGGCGCTCGGTATCATCTTTTCTTTGCTTGGCATTACCTTTCACGTTGCTCGGCATCAACTTTTCTTTGCTCGACATTGATCTTCCAGTGAACTGTCAGTTATAGATAAACAACATATTACTCTGCCAAAGTGCCAAATGATCAAGTACCCTAGTGTATACTCATAACTCAACCATTTCCTTGGTCTTCTTGTTATCCCATTATTTTCAAATCTTCATCAATCAATGGATAAGGTACTCAAACATACAATAATGGTCTCATCAGTTAAGGTTTGACATCAATGACAAAATAACAATTGTCAATCATTGTAGCAATCTTTCCAACACTAAGGTGATTCCTCTAATGGAAATTCGTTATGGTAGACATTTTAATATGTCAGTGAACATACCATAATAGGGTTATATGTAAGGGGAATGTAATGTTCTCTAATTACTATATCCTAGTATCATGATCTAAGGTGATATGAAAATCAAGTATCATGATCTAAGGTGATTCCTCATATGGAGATTCGTTATAGTATACATTTTGATATGTCAGTGCACATACCATAATAGGGTTATATGTAAGGGGAATGTAATGTTTTCTAATTACTATATCCTGGTATCATGATCTGAGGTGATATAAAAATCAGGTATCACATTCTAAGGTGATTCCTCATAGCACGATCTAAGGTGATGTGAAAACTAGGTATCGCGATCTAAGGTGATTCCTTATATTACGATCTAATATAATATATAAAATCAGGTATCACATGTTTGGTGATTCCTTATATCACATGTTAGGTGATATGTAAAACTTAGTATCACGTGCTAGGATATTCCTCATATCACATGTCAGGTGATATGTAAAACTTGGTATCACATGTTAGGTGATCCTTCATATCACAAATTATGTAATTTCTTTGTATCGATATGGATCGTATTAGGATCCTTCTAAACTTAATATTACACATTGACTGGACCATATGAGAAATGTCACGTAGTGACATATCTCTACGTAAACTTAGTATCCATATGGAAGACATCATGAGACGTAATTTCATTACACATATCATGGATATTTATGAGCTATGGTGAACATCATGTGACTTGATATTCCTGCATAAACCATATCTCCTGATATCACAGTGAGGTGATGTCTTCTCTCTTTCAAAATTAATGGATTTATTACCTTGATGGATTTTATCTTCTCTAGTTAAGAGGAGTGTTGATGTTTTTTGTAGCTATTGTGAGGGTCATAAGTGTTGACAAGGGAGACCACTACACATTATATTTGATCATCCTCCCTAGCTAAGAGGGAGTGTTAATGTTTGTAGCTTCAGTCATATGATCATTTAGAATACATATAATACTTTAATATTGATTAATAATAATATATTATATTTGTGTATATGTGTGTGTGTGTGTGTGTGTGTGTGTTATATTATATATATTATTATTAAATATATATTATGCAAACTTATATTATTCTAATATGTAATTGACTAATGAAACATTAACAATTATAATGAATAGACATGTCCTGTGAAGGGACATGTCTCTCCTAGCCTGTTTCTCAATATACATACAAGAAAGATTGCTGCATTTGAAACATAGAAAATATAGAGAGTGCTATTACATTTGCAGTGATCCTAAAACTCAACAGTTTCATTTCCCTTAGTTTTTTCTTTCTTGGGGGCATCTCATAGTGGAAACATCTCTTGTGGGTGTATGTATGCTCTATTAAATTTATTACTCCCATTAAGGATTTTGCAATAGCTTTATTTGGGGTATTTGTTGGTTTACCCTACTAATGATGGTTTACTGAGAGGGGGGTGAATTAGAAAATATTGTAACTTAGCACTTTAAATCTAAACCTCTGATTCAACTCAGTGATTCAAATAACAACTGCAACCAAAACTTGTAAATACTTCACAAACCTGATAAACAACATAACATAAGCAAACAACATTCATAGTTATCAAGCATCACATGTAACACCAGATTTAATGAGGAAACCCAATTTGGGAAAAACCTTCATGGGAATTTTTGCCCACAAAAATAAATACTCTTCTGAAGTATGCTCGATTAAGAGCCAATCTGATTAAAGATTACAATGCACATTTGTTAGATGTGACCTTGTTAGGGAATTTACCTTAGACCTGTTAAGATCTTCACCCTGTTAGGAGTGGCTTGGTTAGAGGACTTAAACATTCATCCTAGAAGTTTACCTTTCTCAAGGATTTACAAATGGACTTGTTAGGACTTGTTAGGTTCACTCAGTTAAGAGATTTTTTGTTACAAATATTAGTAAGCAACAATGTACTAATTTGACCTGTGATTTTGCAACTATAATTTGGTTGAATAGATCCCTTTTTCTCTCTCTTAAACTTATTGGCTTCCACAACTCATCAGTCTCTCCTTTGGATTGGTTCTCTAACTCTTTCACTACTCTTCTTGGTAGCTCTTCAACTATTCAATTCCCCAACATCTTTCTATAAATATGTAGACTCATCAATATATAGACCTTTGTTTTGCCTCTTAATCCTATTGATTAGGTTTCCCTTCAATTGTGTTCATCCGTCAGATCATCTCAAATGAATGGATACAATGTATTTGCAAATTGGTTAGGCAATTAACCTTGCCTCGCGACTTGCACTTTTCTTGGAACTCACAACTTTCTATTTTCCACTTAATCTACATCTCAGATTTTGAACTTGACTTTTCATGACCGTAGATCTTGTAACAAACTTATCCTCTATCCTTAGCATCTTCTTGATCTCTGTGCCTTCACATTAATTTTATTTTTCTCCTTGAATCTAATCTCTTTTCAAACTCTATTCCAGGCTCGGTGACTTCGATGAATAGCTTCACTCAGTGTCTGACTTCACTCGGTTACCAACCTTGCTTGATAATTTACCTTGCTCGGTTGTGAACTTCGCTTGGTGACTCTCTTTTCTTTTCTCGACTGACAAACACTTCACTTCTCAATAACTAGATTGTTCCCTTTATCGACTTGACCTTTTTGCTTTACCGACTTAACAACATCAAATGTTAAGTAAAAAAATTATACCAATGGCTCCTCATCATTGTCTAATATTTATTATCTTCCCAATTAAGATCCTCTTTGATTGATATGGAAACTTAATATAACCCAGAAATCAATTTCTTGACATCAATGAAAAAATAAAAATAGATCTAACCATTCTACTTGCTTGCATTCTTCTGAACTCAGTCTTCATCACCATTACCATCAGTTGGTTAACAATCTCCCTATGTGGCATTGATGGAAACACTATCAATTGATGATGGTATAATCTAATCTCTCTATACTATATCTTTTCTCCCTCTTAGCTTGTTCTTCCTCTTTTCCTTTTGTCACATTCTCCCTCTTACATGTAGTCTCCTTTACTTGTATTCATCACTTACTTACTGTACTTCTCCCTTGTGGAATCATCAATTACATGTACTTCTCCCTCTTTGAAAACAATGCCAAAGATCCATACTCCTAAAATCTTATTCAGGCAGTGAATCATACCTTGCATGTATTGATTTCTCTTTGCATACATAAATCATTTCACAACTTCAGACATCACCTAAAGTGTGATCACTAGCATCAACTCAAAATTCAAATATTCTAATGTGTCCTAGAATTGATGCAACATGTCTCTTGCATTAATGAATGTTGGATAGGGGTAGAACCCCTAATTTATATCTGAGATACTCAAAACCATCCTTCGGTAATGGCTTGGTGAATATGTTAGCAATTTGTTCTTTTGAATTCACATATTCCAACATTACAAGCCTTTATTTTACTTTCTCTCTCAAGTAGTGATACTTGATAGATATGTGCTTGGTCTTTGAGTGCATTACCAGATTCTTTGATATGTTTATAGCACTTGTATTGTCACAGTAGATAGTGACTAGATTAGTAATCTCTTCTTGCATACCTTCTAGTAGTTGTTTGATCCACACAATATTTTCACAATTCATAGCTGCAGCAACATACTCAGCCTTGACAATTGACTATGATATACAACTTTGTTTCTTTCTTAGCCATGTAACTAATCTTTCTCCTAGAAAGAAATCTCCTCCACTTGTACACTTTCTATCATCAATATTTCCATCCCAATCAACAATAGTATAGACTTTCAAGTCAAAGTCTCCTCCTTTATTGTATAGTAGGCCTAAATATTCAGTGCCTTTCAGATATCTAAAAATTATTGTAACTGCAGACATATGTGTTTCCTTTGAATCGAAAGAAAACCTTGCAACAATTCCTACTGCATGAGAAATACCAGGTCTGTTGTGCACTACATATTTTAGCTTACCAATCATAGATCGGTAGAGTGTCTCATTGACTTCTTGTGACTCATCCTCTTTAGATAAATTGCATATAGTGACCATCAGTGTTCCAACCGGTTTTGATTCATCCATACCAAAGGTCTTTAGGATCTCCTTAATATATTTTAATTAAGTAATATAGATCCATGCTTTACCTATTGAAATTGAAGTCCAAGAAAGAACTTAATCTCTCCAAACATAGACATTTCAAACTCCTTTCTCTTCTCTTCAGCAAAAGATCTCCACAATGTGTCATTGCCTTCAAGTATAATTTCATCAACAAATATCTCAGCAATTAAAACTTTGTTAGTACTATGACATTTTAGATACGCATTGTTGTTGTCACTAGTTCTTTGAAATCCTATTTTGATTAGATATGAATGCAATCTTTCATACCATACTCAGGGTGCTTATTTTAAGCCATACAGTGCTTTGTGCAATTTGTATACCATGTCTCGGTTAGTATTCTCAGAAAATCCTTCAGCTTGTTCAATATATACTTCATCTTCAAGAATACCATTGAGAAATGTAGACTTAACATCCATTTGATAAACTTTGAATCCCTTATAATCCATATATGCTATTAGAATCCTTATTCCTTATAACCTAGCAATAGGTGCAAAAGTTTCACCATATTCAATTCCTTCTTCTTGTGCATACCCCTTGAAAACTAATATTGCTTTATTTCTGATTACATTACCATGCTCATTCAGCTTATTTCTAAAAATCCACTTAGTACTAATTACATTCTTATCTTTTGGTCTTGGTACCAAAGTCCATGTATTATTCTTTTGAATTTGATCTAGCTCTTCCTTCACTTATTTCATCCAATATTCACTTTCAAAAGCATCTTTTACTTTTTTTGGTTCAAGTTTAGATATTAGACATGTTTTCTCTTACCTTGCTTCTTGTCAAAAATTCAACAGTCTTATCTCCAATGATTTTACTCAGTGAGTGGTGTCTGTTTACATACTTTTCCAACACAGAATTGGTAGCCATTGTTATCTCTTCATTTCCATCATTACATGAAAGCTCTCTTTGCTCATCTTCTTCCTCAGTTTGTTCTTTCGATAAGGTGTCAGGAATCTAAGTTTGTACATAAACAAATCTTTGATCATCCTTGGGTTGTTTCTTGTTGTCGTTGTAATTCTTCTCTACAAATCCATCAATTCTCACATTTGCACTTTCTACAATTTTATTAGTATTCTTATTCAAACATTTGTAGGCTTTGCTCTTAGTCGAATATCCCAAAAAATTTCCTTCATCTCCTTTAGAGTCAAATTTACCATCTCTTGCATATTTAATAATATAAAACCTACTTCCAAATACTTTGAAGTAACTTACATTCAGTTTGTGTCCATACCATATTCATAAGGTGTTTTGTTAGTTCCCTTCTTTAATTGTATTCAGTTAAGTGTAGAAGCAGTAGTGTTGACTGCTTCTCTCCAGAAGGTTTGAGAAATCTCATTCTCAATCATCAAGGTTATAGCACAATCCACAATGGATTTGTTTCTCCTTTCAGCTATACCGTTCTATTATGGTGTTCTCATTATAGACATCTGTCTCTTTAAACAGTGTTCATTGTAGAAGAGTGTAAATTCATCATATATAAATTCTCCATCTCTGTCAGATCTCATACATTTCAGTTGTCTCCCTATTTATTTTTCAACTCTATCCTTGTACCACTTAAACATTTGAAATGCATCATATTTTTCTTTTAAAAACATAACCGACATCATTCTATAATAATCATCAACAAACAACATGAAGTATCTATCTCCATAGTATCTCTGTATTCTCATGGGACCACATAGGTTGGTGTGTACCAATTCCAATATACCTTGTGTAGTATAGGTTCTGCTTGTAAATCTTGATTTATTCATCTTACCTACTTGACATCCCTTACATATTATATTCTCAAATTTTTCTAGACTTGGTAGACCTCTTACTCTGATCTTGTAACTCACTTTGATTAAGTTGTCAAAATTAACATGGCATAGCCTTTTTTGTCATAGCCATACATCTTCAATCTCAGCAAATAGAAAACTCTTAATGGATGTGTCAAGGTAGAATAAGTTACCTTTAGATTGACCTCCGGTAGAAATTATACTTCCCTTCTAATCAAATACTTTAACCTTCTTGTTTTGAAATTCCATTCGACGACCTGTCTTATTTAACTATACCACACTCAAAAAATTGTATTCCAGGCCTTCAACCCAATGAACACCATCACACTTAGTATTGTTCAACATAATTATAGAACCTTTTCCCTTCACAAGATATGGGGCATAATTTCCAAATCTAACAATACCACTATTATTCTCTTTCAAAGTAATAAACTTATCAGTATCACTAGTCATGTGGTGTGAGCAACTATTGTCTATAATCCATGTATCATTTTGACTTACTTGTGATAGTAGGGATTTTTATTCAACATACCTTCCTTCATTGAACTCATCTTTAATAGAAACATAACAAAAATCTTCTTCATCATCATCAGTGTCATCATTAGATGATCCTCCTTTAGCAATGTAGTATGCTTTCTTTCCTTTGTTCTTAAAATCTCTGAATCTTCTAAATCTATTCTCAGTCTTGTTGTTGTCTCTGCTATATTTCTTATCATTATTTTCAAGACAATTAGAAGCAATGTGACCAGTCTTGTTTCATGAAAAAACATTTCAAAGGTAGCTTACCTCTGTACTTTCCTTTACCTCTTGGTAGCCTCCTAGCCAATAATGCTTCAATTTCAGCTTCATTCTTTTCACCTTCAACATATAGATATTAAAGCTCACTCTTATAACTATGAAACATTTCACTAGCACTACTTGCATATCCATCACTAGATCTAGAATCTCTAGACTTCTAAATAATTAAAGATGATTTGAATGCAGATTCAATCTTAGAAGTAGTAGACAAACTATTGTCAAATTCATTCAGCTCAAAAGTAGTTAGCTTACCGATTGTAGCATCCAAAGTAACAACCATCTGTGGAATGAATCTTAGCTCTTGAATAATAGACACTTGAATGGCATAGATAGGTAGAATTGTTCTAAGCATATTGCTTGTAACATCTTCTTTGTTAATGGTTCCACCAACATGTCTAATAGGAATAGCAATCCCCTTTAGTCGTGTGTTGTATGTTATTATGTTTTCTCATTCTTTCATTCTCTTTGATTCAAAATTTCCTCTTAATCTTTCAGCCTTATCTTTCTGAACATGTTTATCTCTGCCAAAAACCAATGTAAGCCTATCCCACATCTACTTAGTAGTAGCATAAGCTTCTAAATCATTGAACTCTAGGTCTATGAGATTAGAAGTTATCTCTATCATTACTTATGTATGTTCTTGTCTTTCTCTTATCTGCTCAAGTGTTGAAGGACCAAATAGTGGAGGTGAGTACTCATTGTCAAGATCCAGTGCATAATCTCCAATACCAGATATGTGAAGCCTCATTCTGTTCTTCAATGTAGAAAAATTATTCCTATTCAACTTTGGTGCTTCCCTCTTACACATTTTTGGATCTTTAACTCAAGTACCTTTAAACTTATCTTCTCAGAGCACTATTTCTAATACCAATTGTTGGTTTACCCTACTAATGATGGTTTACTAAGGTGGGGGGGGGGGGGGGGGGTAAATTAGAAAATATTGTAACTTAACACTTTAAATCTAAACGTATGATTCAACTTGGTGATTCAAATAATAGCAACAATTGAAACTTGTAAACACTTCACAAAATTGATAAACAACAAATAACATTCACAATTATCAATCATCACATATAACACTAGATTTAATGAGGAAACTTGATTTGGGAAAAACCTCTATGGGAATTGTCGCCGACAAAAAGAAATACTCTTCTAAAGTATGCTCGGTTAAGAGCCAATCCGATTAAACATTACAATGCATATTTGTTAGATGTGACCCTATTAGGGGATTTACCTTAGACCTGTTAAGATCTTAACCTTGTTAGGAGTGGCATATTTAGAGGACTTAAACATTCATCATATAATGTTACCTTTCTCAAGGATTTACAAAAGGACTTGTTAGGTCCACTTGGTTAAGAGATTTTCTGTTACAAATATTAGTAATCAACAATACATACTAATTTGACCTACGATTTTGCAGCTATACTTTGCTTGATCAAATCCCTTGTTCACTCTCTGAAACTTACTGGCATCTACAACTCATCAGTCTATCCTATGAACTGGTTCTCTAACTCTTTCACTACTCTTCTTGGTAGCTCTTTAACTATTCAATTTGCTAGCATCTCTGTATAAACATACAGACTCATCAATATATAGACCTATGTTTTGCCTCTTAATCCTATTGATTAGGTTTCCCTTTAATTGTGCTCAGCCATCAAATAATCTCAAATGAACTAATATAATGTATTTACAACTCGGGTAGGCGGTTAACTTTTCCTCATGACTTGCACTTTTCATGGAACTCACAACTTTCTTTTTTTTGCTTGATCTACATCTTTGATTTTGAACTTGACTTTTCATGACTGTAGATCTTGTAAAAAACTTCACCTTCATCCTTAGCATCTTCTTGATATTTGTGCCTTTGCATTAAATTCATTCTTCTCCTTCAATCCAATCTCTTTTCAAACTCTATTCCATGCTCGGTGACTTCAGTGAATATCTTCACTCGGTGTCTGACTTCACTCGATTACCAACCTTTCTCAGTAACTAACCTTGCTTAGTTTTCAACTTTGCTCGGTGACTCTCTTTTCTTTTCTTGACCAACAAACACTTCACTTCTTAGTAACTAGGTTGTTCCCTTTATCGACTTGACCTTTCTTCTTTACTGACTTAACAACATCAAATGTTAAGTAAAAATAGTTATACCAATGGTTCCTCATCATTGTCTGATCTTTATTATCTTCCCAATTAAGTTCCTCTCTGATTGATATGGCAACTTAATATAAACCATAAATCAATTGATTTACATCAATGACAAAATAACAATTGATCTAACCATTATACTTGCTTTCATTCTTCTAAAATTGGTCTTCATCACCATTACCATAATTTGGTTAACAACATACACTCCACTCCTTGTTTCACATTTTTCACACACACAATTATTCAATGCAATCTCTTATGTAGATGGCTAAGGAGACAATGTTTTCCTTGGATCTATATTTACATTACATTATCATGACCAATACATTATTCAATGGATCCTTAGACTGATCCTCAATTTTAGATCCCTTTGTAGACTATGCTTTCCCTAGGACTGATCTCTTTTTTTGGATCCCTTAACAAAGACAATGCTTTCCTTAAGGACTAATACTCTTTGCAGATTTCTTAGTGGATTATGTTTCTCTGGGTTCCCTTAATAGATAAAATTATTTCCTTAAGGACTAATCCAAATTTTTAGATTTCTTAGTGGATTATATTTCTCTTGGTTATCCTTTTTCAATGGCTTGAATAGTATCTCATAGTTTCCTTGACCTTCATTTCCATCTTTTGCAACTTTACATGGCCCATAGTAAGTCAAACCTTACTAGGCTAGTTGATATCTCTCTCTCTCTCTCTCTCTCTCTCTCTCTCTCTCTCTCTCTCTCTCTCTCTACCTCTTTTATCTTGGTTTTGGATTTTATTGAGGACTTGAGTCACTTGGGGGCTTGGTTTTTCCTTGTCTTTGTGACCTTGATAATTTATTATCCTATGCATTGATCTACTTTATAGTGAGCATGAGGTTTTCTTATACTCCTGCTAAATTGGGGGCTAAATGTACCACCCTAAAAAATTTAGCACTTATAATTAGAATCTCAATTAGATCCCATTTTCGTAATTTCAAGATTTCATGTCCATTATACTTGATCCAACAACCTAGCACCTTTTTCCCGCATCTTCTCTTTATTCCCGATCTCCCCTTAAAATTTGGTTCCATTTTCCTATGTATAGGATGCCTAGGTCTCCTATACCCAGGTATAGGATGACTAGGAAACCTAAACCTTGATATTTGAGCCAAAATTTTAATGGGTGCCATGTTTACAATGTTTTAGCATGATTTCTAGATGTGTATTTAGTCTATGTTAATTTTAACCATGAAATTTTGTGAGAAGTATACAAGTGGCCCATCTCTCCTCATTTTGGTAACCATAATCAATATTTCAAGTTCTCTCCTATGACTTTGCATCCAAGCATTCAAGATCAAGTTTCAAGCATTTTTCAAGCATCCAAGGCAATTTTGAAGGAACTCTTATCTATTGTACCAATATTCTCTCCCATAATGGTCATGTAGAGGATTCCTCAATTAAGAAAGAAGATCATTTTGTCCATCTACATGCATTAATGCATCTATTCATTCTTCAAGGCAAGAGTCTATCAAGCATAAAAACATTAAGGACCATGGAGATGCATTCGTAGATCCATGTATTTATAAAATGCATCCTTGAATCCCTCCTACATTCCAAAGTTCAACAACTACATTCAATAAATATACAAGAATCTTCAAAAATATGTGTGATCTCAATATACGTTTATGAAGGTATATATTTACAGGGAAGATCTAATATTTACCTTTACATTTACGTACTTTCCTTTACATGCAATTAAGTTTAAATTTCAAGGTTAATTTCTAAACATGGGTTTAACCAAGGAAAGCTCATTTCAACCCAAGAATGTCCCATTTTTCTATGTGTAGGAAGAGGTGGAAAACCTACCGTTACAAATCCATAAAATACAGGATCTGACAGATGATCTCTAAAAATTTTGGGCAAAAGTACAAGGCATATGATGGGAAGGCATCCTATACATAGGTATAGGATACCTAGGCTTCCTATACCCTCCAAAACACCTTCAAATTCAAATCCCAGGTCATTTTTATTGTCATTTCCATTTTTTGTCATTACAAGTTCCTGTCTAATTTAGTATGTCTATTTCTGCCAAAATTTGTCATTTAGCTTATTTAGCCTTATATCTTTCATTACTCAGTCATCGTCCCTCAAATCCAACTCTCCCAATTCATTATCAGTGAAGGATCATTGACCCAATTAGTGCTTAAGTCCTACTTGAGCCTTTTGAGCTATCTTCCTTTTGATTGTGCAATTAGGAAAACGTGGGTTATACTCGTATTCTCCCCCCATCCTTTTTTTTTGTGTTTGTGTGTTTGTGTGTGTGTGTGTGTGTGTGTGTGTGTGTGTGTGCACGTTTATGTCTATAGATAGATAGATTTATAGAAACAAGGCATCAAACAACTAAGAGGGGGGTGAATTAGTTGTGTCCAATCACTTCAAAATTTAACAAACTTTAACCTTAATCCATAGATCTTGATAATAGAAAGTAAAGCACATATGCACAACACATCAAGAACACATAACACCAAGATTGTTTTTTGTGGAAAACCATATTAAGGGAAAAAACCACAGTGGGGATGGAACCCACAAGATGATGTACTATGGTAGAAGCACTATACCTTGTTAGGAGTATAATGGTGAAAATGATGATCAATGGTAGACCACCAAATTCAACATACATTGGAATACCAAACTCCCAACAAGGTGATTTTGATTTTCACAACCAAGGAAGTAAGGGTGCAAATTCGTGATCCACATAAAATAATGGGGGTGGGTTTTTAGGTGGAATATTTTTATGATGAATGGTGTTGATACATAAAACTGATATATGATAAAGTAAAGTAAATGTAATGACAGAAATGAACTTTCCTTGGAGCTAGGAAAGAACAAGTGAATCTTAGGTCTAAGTTTTCATGTTAGTAAGCTATTAGAAATAGAAATTGTTCTAGATCTGGAACCTTGATACACGTATCTTCCATCTAGAAAAAATATAGACTCATACAAAAATGTTGACCCAAGTTGACCTAGTCCTATAAATTCAACCGTTTCATGGAGGCACAAAAACTAGTGAAATCTGTAGTAGACCTTGTTAGAATGAATTTAGAATAACTGAGAGGGGAGGGATGAATCAGTTATCCTCAGGTCTACATGTAGAAAATAAAAAATTTCTATATTTCAGATCTACTCGGTAGTAGTAGCATAAGTCAACAGCTTTAATCATGTAGTTTACTGTCTATTGAAATTAGCTTGTAGAAACATAACAGTAAAACAAACCATAAGCATTCATACAAGTTGACACAAGTATTTAACGTGGAAACCCAATATGGGAAAAACAACCAGTAACATGCTACCAAGTTTTCACTCTTCTGAAGTGAGCTCTGTGAGGAGCCAACCCTGTTAACAGTTACAATAACACACTGCTAGGTGTGACCTAGTTAAAGGATTTAATCACCCTGTCAGGAGTGGCCTTGTTAGAGGACTTAGAACATTCCACCTGAATGTCACCTTGTTATAGGATTTATACAAATGACTGTTAGGTCAACCTTGTTAAATGATTTTAACTGATACAATGGTTAGAAAGTAATAAGCATTTGTGATCTGATACATACAACTTACTTTGAAAATTCAGATCTAATTATAGCTTTGATGTTAACTTACTGTATAGCCTACATTGTCATTTCAACCTTCTGATCTGCTTGGAAATCAGTCAAACAATCACACATGCAACTCTCTACTTTTGTATTCAACCTTCTCTGCTAGATCATGCTAAACAATAAATAAACTATGCAAATCCTCTTACATACACATCCACTTCACATTTAGTAGCACACCTCTTTCTTACTAAATGAATAACCCCTTGAGGTTATCATATACCTCTCTGTTTAGGTTAGATAAATCTTTTTCCGCTTAAACAAGATTGTAGATCTTAGGTTAGGTCAGATCCAATGGATCATTCCATCTTTGCATTACATTTACTTCTCCAAAGTAGTCTCTAATTAAATCTTGAAAC
>MU227886.1:111161-177777 GCA_018584345.1 Thuja plicata
TTAAAGGATTTTAACTGATACAATGGTTAGAAAGTAATCAGCAGTTGTGATCTGATACATACAACTTACTTTGCAAATTCAGATCCAATTATAGCTCTGATGTTAACTTACTGGATAGCCTGCATTGCCATTTCAACCTTAATAACTTCTTTGAAATCCATCAAGCAATCACACATGCAACTCTCTGCTTCTGTATTCAGCCTTCTCTACTAGATCACGCTAAACAGTAAATCAACTATGAAAATCCTCTTGCATACACATCCACTTCACATTTAGAAGCACACCTCATGCTTACTAAATGAATAACCCCTTGAGGTTATCATATACCTCTCTGTTTAGGTTAGATTAATCTTTTGCCGCTTAAACAAAATCATAGATCTTAGGTTAGGTCAGATCCAACGGATCATTCCATCTTTGCATTACATTTACTTCTCCAAAGTAGTCTCTAATTAAATGTTGAAACCATGCATTAATTGTGGTTACCCATACATTAAATGACATGGATCAATATTTAATTAACATTACATATCCCAATAAAATTAACGAAGTCAGCCATAGATCTCAAATCTCATCATTAAGCCAATTACTGTAAGTCAGCCAACATCACTGTTTCCACTCAGCAATTTCAATGGTGCATGGCATTGAAAAAAATTTCTCGTCACAAAAAAATTCTCTCGACACAAGCAAATTTTCTTGGCACAAGAAACTTTTCTCGGCACAAAATAGCCAGAAAAACCATCTTTGAAAGATAAACAACTAATTACTTTGCCAAAGTGCCAACTGATCAAGTACCCTTTTATCTGCCTTAACTCAACCATTCACTTGGTCTTCTTGTTAAATATTCTTCATCAACAATAGATATGGTACTCAAACAGATAACAATAGTCTCACCAGTTAAGGTTTGACAACAATGAAAAAATAGCAATTGCTTGCATTGTCACTTTCCAACAGACCTGTCACTAGTTCTGTAACTCTAAAATTTAGGATCTGAGACTACCACCATTTTTTGGACATAGAAAAGAAGGGGAAATTGTTGTGGGAAGGTTCTTGCCTTGGTCAATCCCTGTATAGGAATTAAACTTGAAATAAAATATATGTAATTGAAAGAATGCTAACATGTAGAAAAAATAATATCTAAACAATAGTATATATCATACCATGTAGATGCAATTGTCTCTAAATGTGATAAAAAATATTGATACAATAGCTTTGACTCAACAAAAAAACCAAAATGAAATCCTGTAAGACAAAACCTTAAGTGGTAGATGTTGTAATTCACTTCAATGTTGAATTGAAGAAGAAGAAGAAGAAGACTTGATGTAGGGATGTAGATCTCCTTTTTTGATGCCAAACTCCTTTGCTTATCCTTCAATGGAGAAATGAGCTAGATCTATGAAAGGAAATGCCTTGAATGATTGATGATGAATACCTTCAATGGATGTTTGATTGCACTTGAATGTCTTTAATGCACAATAATAGATTGCATGTATATTATTATGTGAAAATGAAAGGAAGAGGTCTCCTTTTATGCATATTCAGGGGCTCATATTTCACAAGGTCGGCTCCAATTAAGCACCTAGGAAATATAACCCCACACAAGGCCCAAAGTTAATTAAATGAAAAAACCTAGGACAAGGCCGACCTAATTCATCCTATTATAGGACAAGGCTTTCCTAAGTTGACCTTGTCTAGACAGACTTTGTCAGTGCTAGCACAGGACCTAGGGTTGTGTGCTAAGAGGGAGATCTGAAAGCCTTAGTTTGTCAAGAAATCAAGGCCAGTCCTGAAGTGTAAAATCATGTAAAAGGATCTGGGAGGGAAATTAATTGTGAATGGAGGTTAAAATGTAAAATATGCATAGAAATTGGAGCCAACCTTGAGTTTGAAAAAGGAGAAGGACCTATATCTGGATTAATTATGCATTTAAGTGCAATATGAGGTCCTACCATAAGGAACACACTAAAGTGGGCTAGAAATGGTCCCAAAATGAGCACAAATTAATTGCTTACTTTTTAGGATGGTACATTTATCCCCCACTTTAGTGGGAGTATGAGAAAAGATCATGCTCATGGTAAAGGAAGAGAGAGAGAGAGAGAGAGAGAGAGAGAGAGAGAAGTGAATTGAAAAGAGATAAGACATTGCTAAGTTAAAGAATGTAAGCCCCCAACCCAAGGAGCTTAACTCCACATACATGGATAAGGCACAAAAACAAATCAAAAAGAAAAGAAAAAGACAAAATACACAAAAGGGGTTAGTACTAAACAAAGCTCTAAATCAACTAGTGAAAAAGAGACCTCAGCAAGAAATGTCCCATCCACTAATATCATGTCTAGAAAGCTATTGCAAGAGAACAATGATCACATAGGAAGAACAAGAGTATCACCAGAGACTATACAAACTCCATGGTCTAAAATACTAGCATAACCATGAGAGAGAGAGAGAGAGAGAGAGAGAGAGAGAGAGAGAGAGAGAGAGAGAGAGAGAGGATAGNAACCATGAGAGAGAGAGAGAGAGAGAGAGAGAGAGAGAGAGAGAGAGAGAGAGAGAGAGAGTTGATAGTTTAGCAAATTGTGGTATGATAGTCAACTCTTACCTTGAAAACAAATTTCACACAAGGTAGATTTGTTTTGTGCACAGGGTGGCTTTAGGGAGATTAGTCTTATGGAAACCATCCTCACCATATGGATCCATGTCTAGGGATTAGTCTTCTAACAATTCTATATGAATCCATGTCTAGGGATTAGTCTTGTGAAAATTATGTATGAATCCATGTCCAGGGATTTGTCTTGTGGAAATTTTGTATGAATCCTTGTCTAGGAATCAAACTTAGAAATTTTGTATGAATCCATGTTCAGGGATTAGTCTTTATGGATAAATCCACATGAATCCACAAAATTCAACCAGTCTATGGATCAAAGAAACAAAACATTCATGTAATGTACAAGGGAGGTTGTATGTATACCCCCCTCCTTATGATGGAAATGTAGGAAGACATCATAAGGAAGAGAACCAAGGATACCTACTTCCAATAAATAAGAAGATATCCTTAAAAATAATGTATGTCATGAACTTAGCTAAGAGAATTGACTCTTATGAGCTAAGAAAATAGATAATCATGAAAGGATATTCCTACTTGTGGGAAGAGACCCTTGAAAGGAAGAGATCTTATCTAAAAGACATATACCTTTAAGAGGAGTTCTTGACAAAAGATAATAGCTTCAAGAGAAAGAGGGGGAGGAGAACAAGAATGCACCCATTTAGCTCCCTTTTACCAAGAGAAATAAGGATTATTCATGAAGGATGATAGACTTTGAAATGCATAGTAAGGGAATACATTTATAATGAACATATTTTTGCAAATAAATATGCGGTTGTGATCAAGGATAGACACCTCTTGTATAAGAGAGAATCCTGAAGCAGAATGATTAATTCTTTATAAGAAAAGAATATCACATGATAAACAAATGTCATTTTACTAAGGAAAGTCAATCCTTAGACAAGAGAGAAGGAAGAATATACAAGAAAACTCGCCCCCAATTATGAAGGCAAGACAAAATATATAATACACCCTTAATGATAGCTAGTTCATAATATATATGCAATTCCAAGAAAAATAAGTTGTAAATCAGTGAAAACTATAAAACTGACATGTTATGCTAGAAAATATATCACATATACATTATGAAAGTCATCAAGGAAAGAAATGAAAGGATTATTATTAAATGATAGACATGCCCTTTGAGGCATGAAAGGATTGTTAATCAAAGATTTTAGTATCTTGCGTGAAACAAAGGATCTCATGCCAAAAATAATGTACCATCATAAAATAATAGCAAATCCAAAGAGAATAAAGAGAGGGAGAAGAAGGATTCCACCTTATGTTTACTTAGTGGTCAACCCCAGTATACAAGATATGCACTTCCAAGAAAGAAATAAATTGCAAGGAGGATACTAATCTCATTAAGGACAAATGTCCTAAACAATAATTTCATACATGGGAGGACATCATGGTATAAAGAGATGAACAAAAAAGAGATAATGGATCTAATATACACCCAAAGTGATAGATCCTCCATAATATGTACCTTCAAGTAAGAATAAGATTGCAACCTTGTGTAAAATAATAAATCCTTGTAATAAGGTATATAATAGTATAAAAGATGAAAGATCACAATAAATTTTAGATGCATGAAAAAGAAAAGGAAAGGAAAAAGGGAAGAAACATTAAGCTCCCTAAATGGTTTCTTATGTATAAAAGATATGTGCTTGTGTTGCCCCACTTTTGGTCTTTATATCTCAAGACAAAAATGGATGTTTTGTGTGTAGTAGTCTTCTTAGAAGTCTCATGCAAGTCCAGAGTCTAAGTATAGAAGTCCACTATAGGTAGAAGGCCTTTATCGGATTTCCTTAATTTGACTTCTCTTTCCTAAGCCGGGAGGGATTCAGGGTCTAAAAATCATGTTTTATCGGGTATGTTAAATCCCTAATCTGGTAAAGGCTGCATTTAAGAGTTTCTAGCTTCAAAATTACAAGCAGATAAAATACTTTGCCTCATATCTTCAAGTTGCGACATTGGTAAGAAATCAAGTTTTGGCTTCTCCATGGTGGAAAATGACATACGGGGTGTGCTTTCCGCAATTGACAGACTTAAGAATACCAGAGATAAATAAAGATGGGAAATGAAGAAGTCGGGAACAAGAAAGCCTTGAGCACTTGTGTCAAACCTATAAGAAATGATCAAACAGAGGAGATTTCATGGAATTCGTCATAGGCGAAAAAGCGGAAAATGGCTTCTCCACTGCTCCTACCAGCGGGTTCTGACCCACGAGATGCATTTTCTGCCAAGTTATCAATGTGAGGAAATTTCAAAGAATAATCCATTCCACTAGAGAGCCGACACATAAGAAGGCCAATGGAATCAATATATATCACTTTGGCATCCCTACAAGCCAGAATTCTCCGTTGGCAGATTTTAAGATAGAGAGCACTCCAAAGGCATTTTTCTGCACAAAGGAGAAGCAGAAAAGTAAATCTCTGCCACTTTAGGAAAGTTACCGTTACGGTTACTAAAGTAAAAAAAATGTTTTCTAATGTCACGAAAAGAAAAGTAATTAATATGAATAAGGCCGTTTTACTTTGTAACGGACTTATTCATTAATGTAAAGGTCTTCTCATTCGTGTGACGTGGGAAGTCGGCCGTTAAACGGTAAGAATTCAAAAAAAAGTATATAATCAGTTGAAGACTTCAAACTGGAATCACCATTGTTCACCAAATCATTTGAATTTGAAGTAGCTAAGACCAGTCACTCTTTGTTCCTATTTTCCAAAGAGAAATTCAAATCTTCAAAGTGAATCACACTCACATGGCTTCCAGATTTGTAGGATTCGACGGATTAAACGGTATCACCTCTGAGTGGCATAAAATCTTAGATACCTCGTTGAAATTATTTGACATGCAGAGTTTCCATAACAGACTGGGAGTAGAGAAAATCCATCTTATCACTGAGAAGCTAAAGGAGAGTGGGTTAATCAAAGCCGCCAGTTTTCCTGTAGCCTTTCAGGCTCCTGAGTTGGTCCGGGAATGTATAGCCCGATACAACCCGAACACCAAGCAAAGTCTCCTACTAGAAAACATGGTGCTCCTCTCCATTGACATAGAATCTGTTCAGAATTCTCTCCACATTCCAGAGAAAGTGGAATACTCTGAGATGACTTATAGTCAGGTGCTTTCTCAATATTCAGCGAAGAGACCAGTCTGGAAAAGAGAGATTATGAAGTCATGGTTTAAAGAACCCAAGAGCGCCAAGGCCAAGTTTCCCAAAACATTATTTGGCGCAAATCTAAAGCCTGAGATAATGGACATCCTGGTATTAATCCATAGAATTAGAGGTGAGAGTGAAGCTTTTAATTTCATTGAACAACATTTCTTCCTAGTTCACATAATTTGTTCTCAGCATCATTTCATTGATTGGGCGTTGATGGTAAGCGAGAATCTCTTGGACGCCCTCAATAGGACCAAATTTCAGAATGAATTTTACATGTCTTCTGTCCTGATATATATTTTAGCCATGATTCAAATCTTGCCTGGGCTTCCTAGATTAGAAGAATTCCCAGATGATGTGAAAAGCTGAATTTTTCCCTTCTTTGCAACTACAAAATAGATATGCAGATTATCTCACGATTAATGATGCCTTTACAATGAGACTGTGCAGGGAGCTACAGGGTTGTCCAAAGAGGAGATTTTCTCCTAAAGCCATGGCTTTTATAAGCCAATTTGGATGTTATTTTATTCAATTCAGAGATTTCTCATATATTCATCTTACAAGTTTCGACGACTTTCCTTTGAAGCTTCCCAGATACCCTACAGACATGATTGTGCTGATCAAAGTAATGAGGCAAGCAATCCAAGTGAACCTGATCTGCTCAGAGGCAAAGAAGAAAGGCTACAAGTTCCTGCTGGTCATCGGAGCTTATAGTTGTGCGTCCTGATCAGAGGCAAAGAATGTCCTTAAAACATTCTCGAAGAATTTCTCTCTGGAAACATATGACATTCTGAGACCGCAGTATGATCCTATTGATTACACCAGAGATGTCTTGCAAATGAGAGAGGCTATTCATCATGTACTTGATATTGAAGACTATTGGGCCAATTGCAAAGACAACTTGGAGAGCAGGGAAAGGTTCTACGCCCGGTTAACCATTGAACAAATAAAAAATTTCAATGTTAACATCACAGTAGAAGGGCTAGAAGATGATGGTAATCATCTGTACGATGATACCTACTTGGAGAAAATAAAATCCACCCCTATCAATTTAGAGCCGATGCTGGACCAGGCGGTAAATGACTTGTAGACCCTAATGGTGGGTATTTTCAAAAGAACAACTCAGTGGGTTGAGTGGACGGTAGGCCAAAAAAAAAGGTCAGAGAGGAAACCTCCCACTCAGCGAACTCCTATGAAAATAACTATGGGTGCTGCAACCTCTTCCTCTGCAGAAATATTTCTAGCTGCACAGGGATTAATTCAACCATTGAGGGGAGGAGATGAACCTCCTAAAAAAGCCTCTCTTAGAGAATACTTATGGAGAAGGTCCCCTTCCAGATGTCGGAGTCACAGAAGAGGCCGACCCGGCAAATCAAGTTGAGTCTACAGACGAGCCTCCTAAAGCTACAGAGCCTAAGCAGCCAATTATTTCCACTGCTATAGATGTTTCAGCTAGGAATTCCACTCAAGAAACTCCAAAGAGGATGTCCCCTTTTATTGTTGAAGTTGGGGAGGATAGCCCTAGTACTTCTGTAGAATCTGATAAGAGAGGTGGGGAGAAACAGGAGGTTACTCAGGTTGTGAAATTGATCTCCTCCTCACCTACTTCAGTGAACCCATTTGCCTCTCATCCAAAAGCTACTCCACTTATTACAAAGCTATTCATCGAAGAGTTGGTCTCCGCCAACAAGGTCACTAGCGCAGAATCATAGATAGCAAATACTCTAGAGTGCAAGAGGAAGAGGGTAGAAGAAGCAGTTCCCAACAAAGACACCCTATCATGGGCTTTCCAGCCCAAGGCTACTACAAGCAAACTGAAGAGTGCAAAGACTACGTCTACTCTAGGTCATGATCCTTAAAAAGGGCACTTCACCATGGAAGTAGCCAAGCCTACCAAAGAAGGCAGGCTTGAAGATCTAGCGGCTTTTGATTTCTTGTTGCAATCATTCGATATGGGCTTAGCTCGACACGACACTAAAGTGGATTGGTGGAAGTCCACTAATGTAGTAATAGAAGAGGAGTTGGAAGATCTCAAGACTTCCAAAATTTAGCTTAAAGCAGAAGTGGCTCAATTGACTAAGTTCATTAGACAACTCTTAACTCCTATAGCGAGCGCTCTGAGTAATCAAACTTCCTTTGATCCTAGTACTGTTGAGAACCAGGCCATCCTTGCTAAGTTGCAAGAATATTGGCATTATGGACAGATTGGTAAGAGATGGATCGAGAGGCTCGAGTCAGAAGGTCTAGTGATCATTGAGCAGTTAGGTAATGCTATTCTGAGGCTAGAAACGAAGAAAAACAACATTGAGAAGAATTTACAGACTCTCACTGCAGAGAGAGTGAGATGTCAAGAATGCATAGTTATGTTGCATGTGGCAGTAAAGATGAAGACTAAGGAGGCCCTAAAAGCTAAGATCCTATAGAAGGGTGATGAGCCCTTGATCGAATGGCTCCAAAGTCTAGAATTCAAAATCGAGATGAAGAACTAAAAGACTATGGAAGAACTAAAAGACCAGTCAGAAGCAATCAAGACTCTAGCCAAAGAGCATTCCAGATGGCTCGTCCATTACACCAACGTCCACATCAGAAGACATGAAGAGCTCATCCAGGTCATCACTACTGTGATAGCCTATAGGGCTAAATTAGCTAAGGAGAAGGAAGAAAAAACATAAATGTATTCTCTTCTTGTGCTATTTTTGTCAAGATCTTGTAACGTATAGACCTTTAGTTATCTTTTTCTGATTGGGAAGTTGAACCGTTTTGGTTACTTCTTTTTGTAACGGTTCAATTTGGAACTCTATATGTATGAATCCAAAAATCAATACAAGGGTCGGATAAATTTTGGTGTGAAGAATATATCATCGTTGCTGAGTCAATTGTGTATGTCTGAATGCCATTTCTTTAATTGTTCCATTGCATCTCATTTATCTTTCTGTTGAATTCGAACATCTCATTTGAATTAGACTCATAATCTGTATTTGAGCCAAAGTTTTGTATTATGATTTGATACGATTAATTTAGGGGAAAATCAGTTGCTTCTCTAAGTTTTGGAAATGTTCTTATAATACGGATTGACTCATATCATCACATTGTTAGCTTTCAGTCTAGCATTTGCATTTTAGTATTAGCCTATGCATCACCAGTTTTGGGAAATTAATCTGATCGATAGAGTCTCATAATTGGTTAGATTCAGAGTTGTAATCACTTCGCCTGAGCTATTTTCTATCTAGATTTGGCTTGGTTTACCTCTCCTACTCTCGGGTTAAGAGCATACCCCTGTTAGGTTAGGAAAGACTAAAATTCATCGAACATTATTCACATAAGGCAGCTGTACCTTCCAATTCAGAGGAAATCTATCAATCTAGTGATAGATTATCCAACTGTTGGTATCAAATTGTTTCTCACAGATTTGGGCATTTGAGAGTTAAATTGAAAAGAACAATCTATTTGCCAACAAATTTTTGGTGACTCTACTAGGGAGACAAATAGTCGTTATACCAGAAGCATACAATGACGAAAAATGATGCTTCCCCATGAAAATATAACCCCTGTGCTCCAACTGAATCTTGGATTCCAAGATGACCAAGAGGATCTCATTTCCTCATTAAATACTTTCTTCTGGAGATACAGGAGAAGTACTGAACATTATAGAAACGCTAGTCAAGTGCTTGAACTGGAAGAAGCTAGAGCACAAGCGCTTGAGAGAATATTACAAAGAAGAAATATGAGAAGGGCAGAGCATGAAGTTAGGCCACAACATTAGGCAAAAATATGGAGCCTAAAAGATTTCTCAGAAGTACCAGGAAAGAAGGCAACACAGACCCAGTCTTTGAGAGACTTGCGGTTATTAACTTTGCCCTCCTAGAAGTACCTCATCAGGGAAACAAAGCCACAAGGAGCCAGAGCAGACCTTCTTCACCTCCTAAACCAACCACCCAGTTATCCACCACATGCCAAGTGTTAACATTGCACAGAGTAGTTGCCCCTCCTATGGTGAACCTAACACCCGTTTTACCCCAAGTAGCCATGGCACTCCCTTGGGCCATTGCGGTCGGACCTCTGCAACTAGCTACATATAACCCTCTCCCTACAAGTTCTAGAAAGAAATTTCCCAAGTTCTCTTGAGATGGGAAGGTATCTAAGGATGAGCATATTGCCACGTTCTTCACTTCAGTTAACATTCTAGCTGTCAGAGAAGAAGATGTGGCCATCAGACTATTCATTGAGACTCTTGTCAAAGGTGTCGCTGATTGGTTTCATCATTTACTTGATTCTTCTATTACCAATTGGACCACTATGAGAGCCGCCTTCGAAAGAAGGTTTAAGACCACTGAAGATGAACATGCCTTGTTGACTCAATTGAATTCTATCAAGAAAGAGCCTTTGATCAGCATGAGAGATTTTGTAGCCAAATTTAATAAGCTGGTAAATCGTATCCCAGCGGCTGACAGGCCTACGACGGGAAATTTGAAAAATTTCTTCATAAGTGCTATGCCACCGGACATCAATTATGATCTAAGGAGAATGAACCTTGCAAATTTGGATGCCACACAGAGAACTACTGTAGAACTTGAAGATCACATGATTTCATTCGGGAAGTGGAAAAGGGAGATACAGTCTAGAGCCAACATTAGCAATACTATGTCGTCTAATGAGATGCTCCAAAAATTGTCTAATGAATTCACTGCTTTCAAGAGACAACTTCCTAGGTTCAATAATCCCTACCAGTGAAACTTTCAAGAGCAGCCTGGGAGATATAATGACGGGTGAAATGCAGAAGGCAAGATGTTACAGTTAACTACTCCGCCACAGAGGCTAGCTATAGAAGCTCCTCCTAAAAGGGGTAATATGTGTGCCTTCCACTTAACCATAGTTCACAATGGTGAAAGCTATCTCGATGTAGCTAATTCTTGGCAAATGCACCAGACCGATGAGTGGAACACTGGAGCATCTGGAGCAGAACTAGATTCATACTCACATGGCAACTCTGAAAACTTATATTTGGAGTATGAATCAGATTCAAAACAAGAAGCGACATGTTATGCCACCATAGATGGGACCTCTTATGTGGTCCTAACTCAGAGTTAGAAAGATAAAGGCCAAGGTTCTTCATTGCCTAAAAAAAATGAGGCATCTACTTCCAAATCGAAGGAGCCTAATCAAGGTATGAGGATTCCTCCACCAGATAAAGAACAAAAATCTTTTGACATTATTCAATTCTGTAGAGACTCCAAGATTCAGATTTCCCCCATAGACTATCTTAAGGCTAATCCTGTTGAGTTGCAAAAGCTGGTAGATTATTGTAAAAGTGGAAACCAAGAGTTAAATCCAAACATAATGACTACCATAGAAAATGAGTCATTATTTACAGACCCAGTTGAATAGAGGCAATCATCTATTTTAGCTACCTTCCCAGGCCAAAAGCCTGATCCATTCTATGTGTCTTTATATATTAACGATTGTAGATTGAGCAATTGCATAATAGACTCCGAGGCATCAGACAATGTAATGCAATCTACCATGGCCAACGCCTTAGGACTTACCCTCACCAAAGCCCAGGGTAGATGTTACTCGATGGATTCCAAGAAAGTACCCTTGGTTGGCCAGATTAAGGATGCCTAAGTGGCCTTAGTAGCACATCCTGAGAAGAAGATGTTGTTAACCATCCTCGTCACTGATATACCTGATAGCTACGGTTTGTTGTTAAGAAATTTTTTTTGCAGAGACCTTGGAGGGGAGATAAAGCTGGATTGGTCCCAAGCCCTGATCCCAATAGGTAACCAAAAGATTAAACTAGTCCCTGAGGAAAAGGCTAAGTTTATAGTATTGAAATCTGATGATCCTAAAGCTCAAATCTTGTACCAAGAATTGGAGTTTGGCAATTATATGTTGTTCATTGATGAACCTGAGAAAGAAACAAAAATTGCTGAAGAGGAAAAGTAATTTTCTGTTGAAGAAACACCCCCACAGATATGGACTCTTGAGTTTGATGGTAGTTGCGCGTCATCAGGATCTGGTGCAGGTGTGGTTTTGATATCACCCGACGGAGTATGTGAACCGTTGGCTTACAAATTAGAGTTTGGAAACACCGACAACACTGCCAAGTATGAAGCCCTCCTGTTAGGGATTATCAACATGAAAGAAAGAGGTGTGAAAATCCTGAGAGCTCGTGGTGATGCTGATTTAATCGTATGACAAGTCAAGAATCAGTACTCTGTAAAGAACCACAGGTTGAAGAATTATAAAAAAAGAGTATGGGATGAAATAGAAGCATTGGATTCTTTTTTTTTCAAATTTGTGCCAAGAGAATTGAATTCCAAAGCCAATTATTTAGCTCTCTTAGCCTCATTATTACTTCCCCACCTAGAATTCAAAGATAAAAAATATCAGGTGGAAGTCATGTATCGACCATCTGTGCCTGATAACGTAGAAGATTGGCAAGTTTTCGAAGATGACAAAAATCTCCTTCTCTTCCTAGAGAGCGGCGGAGACTTCTATAAAGAGGTCCGTGGCGACCGTAAAGAAAGCTGCCAAAGTGAGCCAAAGAAAGATAAGTCAAACGTTATTCAGTTGCAAGGCAATATCATTCTACCCCATCTAGTCACTCTTGAAAAACTCTTCAACAGACATGACATGTTTGTGAAAAAGAAAAGAATTGAAAGAGGGCCTACCGCTGGTGAATATGAAGGATTGAATATTAGAACTGAAAAAGACCCCAAAATGATCAATATTGGGAAGTGTTGTACAGAAGAAGAAAGGAATGAGGCCAAGAAGCTTTTTCTAGAATACTCAGATGTTTTCTTCTAGAGCTACGAAGACTTGAAAAGTTTTATGAATGGGAAATTAAAACACCAGATCCCCTTGAAACCTGAAGCTACTCCTTTCAGGAAGAAACAAAGAAACTACAACCCCAAGGTTGTTGATGCCATATTCAGAGAAGTTGATAAAATGCTCAAATCCAAGATTATATATCCCATCCATCACTCTACTTGGGTTGTAAACATAGTACTCGTAACGAAGAAGAACGGAGAAATAAGGATCTGTGTTGACTTCAGAAATCTAAATCAATCTTCCTTGAAAGAAAACTATGCTCTTCCCAATAGGGATCATCTCTTGTAGATCATGGCTGGAGTAGAAATGATGTCTATGCTAGACGGTTTTTTAGGATATAATCAGATAGAAGTCGAGAAGACGGATCAACATAAAACGGCTTTCACCACTTCGTGGGGAACCTTCGCATATCACAAGATGCCGTTTGGATTAATCAATGCCAGAGCTACTTTTCAGAGAGGTATGGATCTATCTTTTAGTGATATGAAGAATAAAATCATTGGTATGTATCTGGATGATCTTACTGTGTTCTCTAAAAAGAGAATAGATCATATAAATGATTTAAGAAGGGTATTGCGAAGGTGCCGGGAGGATGGAATTTCATTGAATCCTAAGAAATTGGTGTTTTGTGTAACTAAGGGGAAATTATTGGGTCATATAGTCTCCCAAGAAGGTATAAGGATCGATCCCAAAAGAGTAAGAGTTATTCAACAACTGAGTTTACCAGTAAATAAAACTGGAGTGAAGTCCTTCTTTGGTCAAGTCAACTTCCTCAGAAGGTTTGTCCCTGATTTCTCCAAAATTACTAACCATATTGTTGATATGATGAAGGGGAATGTGAACTTCAAATGGAATGACCCTGGCAAGTAGGCTTTCAAATGTATCAAGGACACCATAGCTAATGCTCTAGTATTATGCCATCTAGATTATAAGAAAGATTTTATAATCTACTGTTATTCTTCTGAACACACTCTGTCAGCTATTCCAATGCAAGAGAACGAGGAGGGAATTCAAGCTCCCATAGCTTTTATGAGTACACCTCTAAAGAACCATGAGCTGAGATATTCTCAGACTGAAAAGCACACTTTTGCAGTGGTGAAAGCCCTGATATTTTTTAGATTTTATATTCTACATTCCCAATCCCTCGTGTATGTACCTGAAGCTATAGTGAAGAGTATTCTGACTCAACAAGATGTGGGATGTAACAACTGAGGAGTGTGGGTAGCCAAAACCCAAGAATATGACATAGAGATCAAGCCTACCAATCTAGTGAGAGGGAATGCTTTATGCAAAGCAATGGCAGAAAATCAAGCAAACGAAGACCCAAGAGCTACACACCTGGTTTTGGCGGTAAGTATGCAAGACCCATGGTTCGAGAACATTGTGTATTTCTTAACCTATGGTGAATTCCCTTAAGGATTAACTTCAAAGCAAAGGCGAGACCTAAAACTGAAGGCTTCAAAATATTTGATCTGGGAAGATAGACTATATAAGAGATCTATAGATGGAACATTCCTCTGATGTGTCGATAAACAGCAACAAGAGAAACTATTAAAAGTTTTTCATGATGAAGCTTGCGGAGGACATTTCTCCTCATCAGTCACTGCATTCAAAATTTTGAGACAATGTTATTACTGGCCGGGAATGTTTAAATATGCATACCACTGGGTGTCAAGATGCAAAAAATGTAAGATGTTTACCGAGAAGCCATAGTTAGCAGCATTACCCCTCAGACCCATGATAATCGAAGGACCATTCCAATAGTGGGGACTTGATTTTATCAGCCCTATAAGCCCTATGTCCAGCGCGGGTCATACTTATGTAATTACGGTGACCGACTATTTCATGAAATGGGTGGAAGCCAAGGCGACCAAAAGAACTACTTCAGAGATAGTATGCGAGTTCATCAAAGAAAACATCCTAGTAAGATTTGGTGTACCGATTAAGTTGGTTATGGATAACACCACATACTTCTCCTCTCAAGAGATTACTAAATTTTGTTTTGAGTATGGCATCATGGTCGGCCACTCTTCTAATTATTTCTCGAAGGGGAACAGTCAAGCAGAATCTAGAAACAAAAATTTAGTGAACATCATGAAAAAGATTGTGGCAGAAAACCAGAGAAATTGGCATAAAAAGATCCACGAAGCCCTCTGTGGAAGATAGAGTGACACCCAAAAGAGCTATTGGTGTGTCTCCTTTTGAACTTGTCTATGGTGAAGAAGCCAGTTTTCCATTGCCATTGGAATTAGCGACTTGCAAGCTGAAGACAGTAGTAGAAGATGGCATATACGAAGACGGTTTGGAGAAAAGGATCCTGTATCTGAGAAAATTGGAAGAAGAAAGGGAGAAAATGGTTGATCATATCATGCGTCATCAGATGCATGTGAAGAACCTGTTTGATAAAAAGAGTAGGCCCCAAAAATTTATGGAAGGAGACATGGTGTTGCTATGGGATAAGCGCAGGGCACCCAAGGACCTTTCAAAATCCATCAGGCGTTCGATAAAAATTATTTCAAATTGGCTTATCGAGATGGAGAGGTATTACCCCTGACGTATAATGGTCAGGATTTGAAGCTCTATCAGATCTAAATTGAAAGCAGGTAACCCCTGTATTGTATTATAGTTACGTTTAGTTCATGTTTTTGTTTTCCTAGTTAGGTTTCCTTTCTGCTTTCCTTTTCGCGCCTTGCCTTAGTTTTGTTGTGAGCCACCTTTTGTTGAGCTTAGTGAAACCAGAGATTTGAGTTCCTTTCTTAGAATGAGAATGTCCAAGTCCCTAGACAGAGCTAGCTGTTGCCCCACTTTTGGTCTTTATATATCAAAATAAAAATGGATGTTTTCTGTGTAGTAGTGTTCGTAGAAGTCTCATGCAAGTCCAGAGTCTAAGTCTAGAAGTCCACTATAGGTAGAAGGCCTTTATCGGATTTCCTTAATTTGACTTCTCTTTCCTAAGCTGGGAGGGATTCCAGGTCTAAAAATCATGTTTTATCGGGTAGGTTAAATCCCTAATCCGGTAAAGGTTTCATTTAAGAGTTTCTAGCTTCAAAATTACAAGCAGATAAAATACTTTGCCTCATATCTTCAAGTTGTGACATTGGTGGGAAATCAAATTTTGGCTTCTCCATGGCGGAAAATGACATACGGGGTGCGCTTTCCACAATTGACAGACTTAAGAATACCAGAGATAAATAAAGATGGGAAATGAAGAAGTCGGGAACAAGAAAGCCTTGAGCACTCATGTCGAACCTATAAGAAACGATCAAACGGAGGAGATTTCATGGAATTTGTCATAGGCGAAAAAGAAAAAAATGGCTTCTCCACTGCTCCTACCAACAGGTTCCGACCCACGAGATGTGTTTTCTACCAAGTTATCAATGTGAAGAAATTTAAAAGAATAATCCATTCCACTAGAGAGCTGACACATAAGAAGGCCAATGGAATCAATATATATCACTTTGGCATCCCTATAGGCCAGAATTCTCCTTTGGCAGATTTTAAGATAGAGAGCACTCCAAAGGCATTTTTTCGCTCAAAGGAGAAGCAGAAAAGTAAATCTCCGCCGCTTTAGGAAAGTTACCGTTATGGTTACTAAAGTAAAAAAATGTTTTCTAATGTCATGAAAAGCAAAGTAATTAATATGAATAAGGCCGTTTTACTTTGTAATAGACTTATTCATTAATGTAAAGGTCTTCTCATTCGTGTGACGTGGGAAGTCAACCGTTAAATGGTAAGAATTTTAAAAAAAGTATATAATCAGTTGAAGACTTCGAACTGGAATCACCATTGTTCACCAAATCATTTGAATTTGAAGTAGCTAAGACCAGTCACTCTTTGTTCCTATTTTCCAAAGAGAAATTCAAATCTTCAAAGTGAATCACACTCACATGGCTTCCTGATTTGTAGGATTTGAAGGATTGAATGGTATCACCTCTGAGTGGCATAAAATCTCAGATACCTCACTAAAATTCTTTGACATGCAGAGTTTCCATAATAGACAAGGAGCAGAGAAAATCCATCCTATCACTAATAAGCTGAAGGAGAGTGGGTTAGTTGAAGTTTCCAGTTTTCCTGTAGTTGTTCAGGCTCCTGAGTTGGTCCGGGAATGTATAGCCCGATACAACCCGGACACCAAGAAAATTCTCCTGCCAGACAACACGGTGCTCCTCTCCATTGATAGAGAATCCGTTCATAATTCTCTCTACATTCCAAAGCAAGTGGAATACTCTAAGATGACTTATAACCGGGCGGTTTCTAAATATTCAGCGAAAGACCAGTCTGGAAAAGAGAGATTATGAAGTCATGGTTTAAAGAACCCAAGAGCGCCAAGGGCAAGTTGCCCAAAACATTATTTGGCGCAAATCTAAAGCCCAAGGTAGTGGACATCCTTGTATTACTCCATAGAATTAGAGGTGAGAGTGAAGATTTTAATTTCATTGAACATCATTTCTTCCTGGTTCAAATAATCTGTTCTTAGCATCATTTCATTGATTGGGCATTGATGGTAAGCGAGAATCTCTCGGACACCCTCAATAGGGCCAAATTTTAGAATGAATTTTACATGTCTTCTGTCCTGATATATATTTTAGCCATGATTCAAATATTGCCTGGGCTTCCTAGATTAGAAGAATTCCCAGATGATGTGAAAAGCTATGAGTTTTTTACTTCTTTGCAACTACAAAATAGCTATGCAGATTATCTCATGGTTAATGATGCCTTTACAATGAGACTATGCAGGGAGCTACAGGTTTGTCCAGAGAGGATATTTTCTCCTGAAGCCATGGCTTTTATAAGCCAATTTGGATGTTATTTTATTCAATTTGGAGATTTCTCATATCTTCGTCTTGCAGGTTTCGACGACTTTCCTTTAAAGCTGCCCAGATACCCTACAGACATGATCATGCTGATCAAAGTAATGAGGCAAGCACTCCAGGTGAACTTGATCTACTCAAAGGTGAAGAAGAAAGGCTACAAGTTCCTGATGGTCATCGGAGCTTACAGTTGTGCATCCCGATCAGAGGCAAAGAATGTCCTTAAAACATTCTCAAAGAAGTTATCTCTGGCAACATATGACGTTTTGAGACCGTAGTATGATCCTGTTGATTATGCCAGAGATGTCTTACAAATGAGCCAGGCTATTCATCATGTACCTGATATTGAAGACTATTGGGCCAATTGCAAAGATGACTTGGAGAGTAGGGAAAGGTTCTATGCCCGGTTAGCCATTGAATAAATCAAAAAGTTCAATGTTAACATTGTAGTAGAAGGGCTATAAGATGATGGTAATCATCTGTGTGATGATACCTACTTGGAGAAAATAAAATCCACCCCTATCAATTTAGAGCCGATGCTGGACCAGAGGGCAAGTGACTTGCAGACCCTAATGGTAGGTATTTTAAAAAGAATAGCTCAGTGGGTTGAGTGGACGGCAGGCTGAAAGAAAAGGTCAAAGAGGAAACCTCCCACTCAGCGAACTCCTATGAAAACAACTACGGGTGCTGCAACCTCTTCCTCTATAGCAATCTTTCCAGTTGCACAAGGATTAATTCAACCATCGAGGGGAGGAGATGAACCTCCTAAAAAATCCTCTCTCTTAGAGAAGACTTGTGGAGAAGGTCCCCTTCTAGATGTCAGAGTCACAGAAGAGGCCGACCCAGCAAATCAAGTCGAGTCTACAGACGAGCCTCCTACAGATGCAGAGCCTGAGCAACCAATTATTGCCACTGCTATAGATGTTTCAGCCAGGACTTCGACTCAAGAAACTCCAAAGAGGATGTCCCCTGTTGTAGTTGAAGTTGGGGAGGATAGCCCTAGTACTTCTACAGAATCTGATAAGAGAGGTGGGGAGCAAGAGGACATTACTCAGGTTCTGAAATTGATCTCCTCCTTTCCTACTTCAGTGAACCCATTCGCCTCTCATCCCAAAGCTAATCCTCCAGTTATTAGAAAGCTATTCATCGAAGAGTTGGTCTCCGCCAACAAGGTCACTAGCACAGAATCATGGATAGAAAATACTCTAGAGCGCAAGAGGAAGAGGGTAGAAGAAGCAGTTCCCAACAAAGACACCCTATCACGGGCTTTCTAGCCCAAGGCTACTACAAGAAAACTGAAGAGTGCAAAGACTATGTCTACTCTAGGTCATGATCCTGAAACAGGGCACTTCACCATGGAAGTAGCCAAGCCTACCAAAGAAGGCAGGCTCGAAGATCTAGCGGCTTCTGATTTCCAATTGCAATCATTCGATATGGGCTTAGCTCAGCATGACACTAAAGTGGATTGGTGGAAGTCCACCAATGTAGTAATAGAAGAGGAGTTGGAAGATCTCAAGACTTCCAAAATTTATCTTAAAGCAAAAGTGGCTCAGCTGACTGAGTTCATTAGACAACTCTTAACTCCTATAACAAGCGCTCCCAGTACTCAAACTTCCTTTGATCCGAGTACTGTTGAGAACCAGGCCATCCTTGCTAAGTTGCAAGAAGATCGGCATTACAAACAGATTGGTAAGAGATGGATCAAGAGGCTCAAGTCGGAAGGTCTAGTGATCATTGAGCAGTTAGGTAATGTTGTTCTGAGGCTAGAAACGGAGAAAAACAACATTGAGAAGAATTTACAGACTCTCACTGCAGAGAGTGTGATATGTCAAGAATGCATAGTTATGTTGCATGTGGCGGTAAAGATGAAGACTAAGGAGGCCCTAAAAGCTAAGATACTATAGAAGGGTGATGAGCCCTTTATCGAATGGCTCCAAAGTCTGGAATTCAAAATTGAGATGATTATTTAGGCCGAGACAAGGCTACAACAAACAGATGTTAAGGTGCAGGAGGAGAAGAGTAAAAATTATAAACTCCTGCTAGGACTTCATGTGGATTCATAGACTAGTGGTGAGGGAAAAGCAATAGTTGGAGTGGCCAACATGCAGAAATCATTCACAGACTACTTGTATAATTTCGCAGAGCTGTCTTTGACTCATTTAGACAAGGCGCCAGAACTCCAGCAATTGAGTGGATGCATCTTTAAGGCAATGGAAGAACTAAAAGACCAGTCAGAAGAAATCAAGAATCTAGCCAAAGAGCATTCCAGATGGCTCATCCGTTACACCAACATCCACGTCAACAAACACGAAGATCTCATCCAGGTCATCAATGCTGTGATAGCCTATAGGGATAAATTAGCTAAGGAGAAGGAAGCTGAAACATAAATGTATTCTCTTCTTGTGCTATTTTTGTCAAGATCTTGTAATGGATAGACCTTTAGTTATCTTTTTCTGGTTGGGAAGTTGAACCATTTCAGTTACTTCTTTTTGTAATGGTTCAATTTGGAACTCTATATGTATGAATCCAAAAATCAATACAAGGGTCGGCTAAATTTTGGTGTGAAGAATATATCATTGTTGCTGAGTCAATTGTGTATGTCTGAATGCCATTTCTTTAACTGTTCCATTGCATCTCATTTATCTTTCTGTTGAATTCGAACATCTCATTTGAATTAGACTCGTAATCTATATTTGAGCCAAAGTTTTGTATTATGATTTGATACGATTAATTTAGGGGAAAATAAGTTGCTTCTCTAAGTTTTGGGAATGTTCTTATAATACGGATTGACTCATATCATCACATTGTTAGCTTTTAGTCTAGCATTTGCATTTTAGTATTAGCCTATGAATCATCAATTTTGGGAAATTAATCTGATCGATAGAGTCTCAGAATTGGTTAGATTCAGAGTTGTAATCGCTTCGCCTGAGCTATTTTCTATCTAGATTTGGCTTGGTTTACCTCTCCTGCTCTCGGGTTAAGAGCATACCCTTGTTAGGTTAGGAAAGACTAAAATTCATCGAACATTATTCACATAAGGGAGTTGTACTTTCCAATTTAGAGGAAATCTATCAATCTAGTGATAGATTATCCAACTGTTGGTATCAAATTGTTTCTCACAGATTTGGGCATTTGAGAGTTAAATTGAAAAGAACAATATGTTTTCCAACAACTTGCAAGAAAACATAAGGTTACAATTTAGGATTCCAATATCCTTATGTAAAACAACAAATGTATGCCAACAAGGATGTCATTGTATAAAAGAAACATGCCAATAAAGGGAGAAAATGGATCACTAAAAGAAGGAACAAGAAATGATCCCTTGCCCCCAACTTAGAGAGAAAGAGAGAGAATCCTATTATGGTTCCCTTAGTACACATTATAGAAATAATGTTGCATAATATAGAGAAACATAATAATAAAAAGAATGACTAAGGTATTTCTCTAATATGAAGAAAAGTGTAAGATATCTGGTGTTAAAAGAAGAATATTTATATTAACAAAATCTTGAACAAATTGTCTAAATTCAACACAAACACAAAGAGAATGCCTATTAGTGTAATGAAAGAAACATGAGAATTCATCATTAATATTTTGTGAGGGTTTAAATGTAATATATAAGGAAATAGTATTCTATAATGATGCTTGATATTAAGATAAATTCATCTAGCCAAAACTTCATAGTCGCTATAAGGTGAAGGATCATGGGATGGCGTGGAAAAAATAATATTCAAAGTTGGTCTTGGTTGAGAGATAGGGTTAACTTTAGGCACATGATATTCTTGAGGAGGATTAGGAACTTTAGGGCTATGTTTTCTAAATCCTTGATTGTGTTGGAGAGGTTGTAATGTAGATTCTTTAGGTCTATGAGTGGGAGAAGTACAAATGGTTTCTCTAGGAAAATAACCATCTTTACTATCTTTAGGTTGGGAAGAAGAGGAAGGATTATCCATTATTTTGGGAGAGAAATCATCTAGAAAATTTCTAACATCCAAATTATGAATAATATTTTGAATATGTTGATAAGAATCACAAACATTATTGTACATATGATTAATAGGATCTAGCTTTTGAGAGATTAGATTAGATATATTAACATTAGGTTCATTAAAAAAGGCCATTATGTTATCTATATATTGTATGCATTTAGTTAAATGTGAAGGAGAAACACACATGAAACATTTATAACATTTTTGAAATATGCCTTATAATGAGGAGACACGTTGGTTAACCTCATTATGACATATGTACGAATACCATGAAGGAATAGAAATTTAATGAAATGAAAAAATCTTTGATTAACTCCATGTGTTTGATAAAGATAAGTAAGAAGGAAAGTAAGGACATAAGTAATTGCACACCAATACAATTTAGAGATTTCCCTGTTAATCAACACTAAAATAGATCTCAAAATAGGAAAGTGGTAAAGATGAGATCTAATATAATACAAAAGAAAGAAAAATCAATGCATATAATAGAGATCACATAAAGAGGATCTAACTACTAAATCAAAAATTATAATGAATGAAAGCATTGGGTTCACCAAAGTGTAATGGTAAACCTATATAACTAGATGCATACAATGTAAGAAAGCCAACAAGGAGATCTAGATACCAAATCAGAATAGGAATGTAATGCGTCAGGTTCACCAAAATGTAATGGTGAAAATGGTGATCAATGGTAGACACCAAATTGAACATACATTAGAATACTAAACTCCCATCAAGATGAATCTAATATGCACAACCAAGGAAATAAGGGTGCAAATTAATGATCCACACAAAATGATGTGGGTGGATTGTTTGGTGGATTCCTTTTATGGTCAATGATGTTGATATGTCAAAATTATATATGATAAGGTAAAGTAAATGAAATGAGAGAAATGAACTTGCCTTGGAGATAGGAAAGAACAAATTAATCTCAGATTTGAGTTTCTCCCTCACCGAACTGTCAAAAATAGAAATTGTTCTGGAACTAGAACCCTGGCACTTGTATCTTTCGATTGTAAAAAAATGTCAATTCCCAAGAAAATTCTGACCCAATTTGACCTAGTCCTGAAGGCACAAAAAATGGTGAAACCTATGGCAGACCTGTGATTAGTTTTGTAACTCTAAAATTCCAAATCCAAGACTACCCTACTTGTTTCTGCACACAAAAAAGAAGGGGAAATCGTTGTGGAAAGGGGCTTTCCTTAGTCAATCCCATATATAGGAATTAACATTGAAATGAAATATATGTAATTGAAAGAATGCTGACATGTAGTAGAGATTAGATCTAAATAATGAAATATATCATACGATGCAGTAGATGTTGTAATTCACCTCAATGTTGAATTGAAGATTTTGTAATTCACCTCAATTTTTAATTGAAGAAGAATAAGAAGACTTGATTTAGGTATGTAGATCTTCTTCTTTGATGTCAAACTCCTTTGATTTTCCTTCAATGGAAAAAAGAGCTAGATCTATGGAAGGAAATGCCTTGAATGCTTAATAATGAATGCCTTCAATGAATGTTTTCTTTCACTTGAATGTATTTAATGCACATTAATAGCTTTCATATATATCATGATGTGAAAATGAAAGGAAGAGGTCTCCTTTTATACACATTTTGGAGCTTAGATTTGCAAGACCGACCCCGATTAAGCACCTAGGAGAAACAACCCTGCATAGGGCCCAAAGACCATTAAATGAAAAGCCTATGACAAGACCGACCTAAGTTGGCCTTGTCTATGAATATTTTTCATAGCTAGCCTGAGACCTAGGGTTTTCTTCTAAGAGTGAGATATGAAAGCCTTAGTTTGTCAGGAAATCGAGGCTAATCTTGAAGTGTAAATGCATGTAAAAGGACCTAGGAGGAAAATGAATTGTGAATGGAGGGAAAAATGAAAGATATGAATAGAAATTGGATCCAACCTTGAGTTTGAAGAAGGAGGAGGACCTATATCTAAATTAATTATGCATTTAAGTTCAATATGAGGTCTTACCATAAGGAATACACTAAAGTGGGATAGAAATGGTCTGAAAATGAGCACAAATTAAGTGCTTACTTTTTATGATGGTACAAGGAGTATTATAATGGGAATGCACTTGCATTTAGGAACACTTCATGTTGGTGCTTCTAACTAATGTCTAGAAATAGTCTAAGGATTTTGCATTTTCATGTTCTCAACCATTTCAAACCGTTGACCAACTTCTTGAGGCCTCCTGAAACCAAGAGCTACCTCCTTCACTTCAGGCTCTATAAAAACTAGGTGGGATAACCTTAACAACCTTACTACAAATATAACTTATTACCAATTGGGTTTCCTTTTAACACATATTGTCTCAGATTCGATCAATCAGAACAATACAAATATATATCTGAATTGGCTCTATCCTAATATATCCTTTCATCTTGCACTTTTACTTTCTGAGATTTTGGTACACTGCTATCCTAGAAAAAACTATAAAACATTAAGGAAATAATGGTTTATGATAAATTGTGTTTACTCAGACTTAACATAAATTAGACCAGTGCCTTATCAATTGGGTAGAGTCTGAGATTTAACTAGTATTACAAATCTACACATATCCTTTGAAAATTAAATCCTAGATTAAGTATTCAATCACGTCACTATCAAATCATACTTTATGAAATCATTATTATCCTCAAAATATATTTTCAAATTTGTAATAAGAATTTTATTTCCTTTCTCAAAGGAAATCTTAACTACATAATCACACACTCATGATTAGATTCATGGACATGAATTGATCCATTTTAATAGAAAAATCAAACAACAATAAGAGAATATAATAGGAGACAAACTCATTGTGATATTTTTATTGATTCATATCAAATACAAAATATGCAATGTAGTTTAAAGACATAACTCCATTAACACCCAATTGTGTCTATTACTAAAAATGAAAACTTAGTATAAAATATCTCTAAAATTCAGAACCCTTGGTCAAACAACCATGATTCCCTTTACAGAAATAGGGTGTAAAATAAGCCATTGGCTACTGACACTTGTCAAAACATGATTTCAATTACAACAAAATACGCCTTAGAATTTTTAATATCATAACAAAAATAAAATGACCTCTCCATGCTTGCAAGCTGACTCATAGAAGAAACTACCCTGCATCATGTTGAAAGACACCTATAGAAACAAAATAGGGATATGACTTGGCAGATTTATTTTTGAAAAAGTTGGCAAAGGAAAAAAGAAACAAAAACATATCAGGTGGCTTGTACAAATTTATCACTCCAAAATAGACAAATCATACCTTCGCCTTGATACTTTACATGTAGAAAAAAATCACTCTTTTGGTCCCTTTTCTTCCTTTGCACTCGGGCCTCCTTCATCTTAGGGGAAATATTTCATAAACCATAGATTAATAACAAGTCCAGCAGGCTAATCAAATGCCTTAATGTCTAGGACCCTCTCATTGGGTTATTTATATCTTCCATAAACTACTACCCAAATGTATCATAAATAAATTTGGTAAATATGCCCTTGGTGGAGATGGACCTATCAATAGAACCATGATATATTTGTTCATTTAAAACATTTTCATTCATCATCTTACTTATAACCACCTCAATGATGCAATCATACTCTTTCAACTACTCATGGAAATCCTTTAGTGTAGAATCATTATTCAAAATAGAAGGGATTGTCCAATGTTTTAACTATTTGAATGGTCAAATTTTCTGATTCATTATCCTTATCTTCCCTTCTAAATATTACACTTTAGACATCAATACGTTATACATTTTACACAGGTCTTTGATCTGCTAAGGTATGTTAAATATAAATTTGACTGCAGTCTTGAGGCCACCAATCTCCTTTTGTACCAACTTCATGGCTTGACTTAATTCCTCAAGGTCCTTCAAGGATTTCTCACAATTTTGAAAACTCTCTAAAATATTTGTAAAAGACATATGAACTTCAGGAAGCTTTCTACTGATACGTTTCATCAGATGGGACAAAGTTCCTTTTACCATTATTTTAACCTTGTCTTTAGCCACCAATTTTTCTTGAGCTAAATTTTCTTCCTTCTCTTCTAGCCTTGTATTGGCTTCCTGCAATTATAAATTTAGATTATCTATTTATTCATTACTATAAGAAGTTTCACCTTCTGTTAATGCATATTTAGAGCCACCAAACTGTAATTTTCAAATGCTGCAGTCAATTGAGCATTATGAACCAAAGTCCTTGTGTAACTTGCATCCATTTCCATTCTTTATTCAGTATACAAATATAATTGTTTTTCCTGGAGTTTAGCTACATCCTTGGTGAGCGTGGCTGAGTGCAATGTGTAAGTAAAAGCTTCATATGCTATGGTATCCTTCAAAGTTTTGATCATGACATCATTAGCCCCCTCCTCTTCTACACTAATCATAAGTTGAGGTCTGTATGTACTAGGGGCATTGACCCATGGAGCTAATGCCTTTAATGTTGGATAGCACCCTAAACCAATAAACCCTCCATCATTCTCGAGCTATGTATAAAATATTGGGTTTGGTTTCTACCTAATCCGATCCAACAAGAAAAATTATTCTAAATTCCATCCAGGAATCATTATCATTCCCCTTTACTTAACTATCTTCCTGGGTTCATTAGAGTTGAGATGTCTTAGGTCAATATCATCCAAGGTAGAATTTTTTGGTATTCCTTTTTATGGTCATTTTACTTTTAGCCACAAATCTTTAAAATCGGAGTTGTTTACAAACTCATCATCACTCATGAAAATCTGGCAGTGATAGCCCTTTCATCATTTTCATCTTCACCATAAGGATTTTCCTCATAATATCCTTCATCCAATGTAAAACTATGATAATAATTAGTAGGCCATTCTCTTGGAGGTGAAGATAAATGATGCCCCACCTCATCTTCACTTATATTAAATTTTACCAATATATTGGCCACCTGATACTCTTCTTCTCCTATTTGAATTGTGCCTCATGGGACTTATTGTTGACCTGGATCATTGGTCCCTTCCTACAAGTTTTGAGGATCCTTTATTTCAATCTTCTTACTTCCTTGTTAGCTATCTTCAAAGTTGTCCAACATCAATTCAATTCTTTTTACTCGATTCACTTCATATGGATAATAAGTTGTAAGACCTAGATATCCCCTCCTCAATTTTTACTAGAATTGCCCACTTTTTTCAACATTGGAGGAATACATTAGAATCCATGCAATTTCTAATGAAATATTCAATATGATCCAATTCATGCATATATGGACCCCTTTTAAGGTTATCATTCTTTAACCAATACATAAAATGTTTCAGATCATAACTTCTCTATTTACCAAGCTTCAGGGCATACCTGGAAATAAGGAAATTATGTACATCAAGTAAAGCATCATTTCCAACACCAAAATGCCAACACTAGATGATTTTTGGGAGAAAAGATCCTTCCCTTTCCTTCTTTAAATAAGTCTCCTTCATCCAAAGGAATTGGCATATGAACTCAAGGAAAGCCAGTCGAGGGGATACATAATATGGAAGTTGGTGAGATGCCTGAGGGCATCCATACACTCTGATCAATGTTTAATCTAAAAAGAAGAACCAATTAGTATAATTGAACCTTCCAGTTTCATCAAGTCTAAGTTCTTTGGGTCTCATTATTCCCCTAAATTTGTAGGGCAATCTATCCATATGAACTCCTAACCATCTATAAATGTTCATAACAAAATATTGATGGAAAGCAAGGTAATTAGCCATAGGGATATTTCTTTCCCATAAGTAACACCATCTTTGTACTAGGTTCATTTTTCCTTTACCATTTGAGAATTTTAATCCCAATCCCATTGGTCATTCAAATTAATGTTGAAACAACCTTAAGTGGCACAACAAAGATTGATACATGAAGTTTATCTCTGAAAGCTTACTTCCAACCTCAATAAGGCCTTCATGGATCTTTTTAGATATATAAGAGTTAAAATCATATTCAATATTCACATACTTGTTTTGAATCCTTATTACAATCAAAATTATCCACACAGGGACTCTATCAGTTGCATCCACCCCTAGAATTTGACATAATGCACAACATGTTATTCTAAAATAGTATTCAAACTTCTTTAGCCCAAAGGGTTCTTTCTCAAACTAAGGGATAGGAACGGGCTCAAATATCTTTTCTTTACATCTAAATAGAGAAAATTCTCTCAATCGCAATGTATGTTTTTTCTTCTCATAATATGACTCTAGCTCTTTAGGTGAAATCTCTTCTAATATAGGCCAACTTAGTTCAAAAAATTCTTTAATTTCCTGAGGACTAACATATAGAATCACATGATTAGAGGTACTGCGTACATTTCTAGGTGGAGGATCATATTTGAGAGATAGGTGTCTAATTAGATCAACCTCAACAAATACTTCAGGTACCACTAGCTTTGCCATATCAAATGTCCATGGATTGCTCTTGGGAATAGGGTCACTCTTGTTCTTATAGAAATAAGAAAATATATTCCATCCCCTTTCTGGTATCTAGTCATCTCTGCATTATGCGCAAGTGTCTACAAATATATTCCCATCATTCTTTCTCATAGAAGATCTGGGGAGGGTATTGAGAAAATCAGTTTGAAAAGATAATTTAGCAGGCGCCATGGTCGGAGTTGTCACATTTATATTAGGAAACTAAGCACATGGAGGAAGCTGTTAAGGTGCCACTATATGTTCGTTATTCATAGGCTTCTTGGATGACTCACTAACCTTCCCCTTTCTTTCTTTCTAAGGTTTTTGTTCTTTAGGCTCAGATGCCTCTGTAGATGCTCTGGTTGTAGGAATTGTCGGGGATGTGATTTTTCTATTGGTTGTGCTATTTCTGAAGGATAGGAAGATTCCACATTTTCTTCTACCTCAATTACTTGGGGTTGAACTTTGGCTTTTCTTCATCTAGAAGGTTGTCTACCCTTTCCCTTATCTGAGGAACCTTCACTTATGCAAGCCTTCCTCAACATTTTGGGTATTAAATTATACTCAAAACCTAAAGGATGGTTTCTTCTACTTGTAAGAAAACATAATACTCAACACTTGTTGTGCAGAAATTGAAACAAAATTGTAATTCCACAAAATTCATAGAGAAGAAAAATGAAACTTACTGGTTACTACTCTACTGGAAATTCCTGAATAGCTTCTGCAACCTCTGAAATTTCTTTAAAAATGCCAAACCAACTTTATCTTCTCGTAAGCCTCTAATAACATATTGCACTTTCTCTTTCAAAATTTATTTGGCATACTTCTCTTTGAATTTTCATATTAATTGGCAAATTTCCTTGGAGAAGTAGTCATGATTTTCTTTAAATGTGAATCATTGATAATTTGGCATTAGCAAGGATCAGATGACACAGATGCACTTGTATTTTACCATGGCATTCCCATAATTCATTGAAAAGACACACCACACATCTGTTTAATAATTGACTTCCATTTATCAATCTTTGCGGAGACATGGAGCTTATAATTCACCATATATTTTGTTTCGAGGTTACCCAACATTCCCGCTAAGAAACCTTTAGTTCATGTTTCCACCTGTGAAAATGTTGGATGCCACCTTGTCCCTTTGGAAGTCTTAACCCTACTTATTTGCGTCAAACATTTGTAACTTCCTCCATATGCCATAGAAACAAAGGGTAACAATGTTCCAAACAAATTTTTCCTTCAGTGTCCGCTTTTCTGCTGCACAAATAAACCTTAGAAATATTACTCAATGGAAACCCGGGGCATCTTTCCTTCTTTGAAGAAGCCAAGTTACCTTTTACCCTGCTCTTTTGCTACACCTTTTTGGATATTCTAGTTAGTCCAAGGAAACACGGGGTAAAAATATTCCTTCCTTTGATCAGATACCTCGCACTTCTACTAAGAATTATTACTTATGCAACTTTTTACCTGCAGACTAACGAGGTTAAGGACTACACTTATAGGAAATGAAAACTCTGCTTTTCTGCTACCTAACTAGCTCTTCTACCCTTTCACCGCGAGAATACGGGGTATCATTGGATTTTAATTTAATCGGTAATCACATAAGTATGGGTCCAGTCACTTAATGGGATAAGAACCTTCTTTTAAAGACCTTTACCAGTTGCAACGGTCAACATAGGAATATAACAAGGGAAAGAGAAAAGGTAAACTCAGGGTTCTATACTTAGCCAAAATTTTGAAAACCTAAATGCTTGACCATACCTATTAATTTGACTCTAAGGGAAACATAAAATGGAGTTCCTAACACTTCCTAGAGCTGAAGTTTCTCAAATACAATAAGGGCCCGTTTGTTCCGTGGAATTTGTGCATGCTGGAATTGCCAATTCTAGAATTGAATCCATTCTAGAATTGTGCTAGTCTCAAAACGAATTCTAGAATATGGGCTTGTCCTATTTGGTTCACCTGGGAGATGACTGAGAAGATGCAAATTCTGTGTTTGGTTCCACACAACTAGAATTGGAATTGGAATTTTGTTTTTGCACACATAAACATATATACACACACATATACGCACGTGTGTATACACACACACACACATGTGTATATATACACACATGTGTATATATACACACATGTGTGTGTATATACACACACGTATACACACACACACACACACATATATATATAATATACACATACATGTATGTATATACACATATGTGTATATATACACACACATGTGTGTATACACACATATACACATATATATTTACACATATACACACATGTGTGTGTATACACACATATACACATATATACACATATATACTTACACATATACACACATGTGTGTATATACACATGAATATTTATATACACATGTGTGTATATATACATATATGTATATATACTACATATATACATGTATGTATATATACACACACACATGTAAATACATACACATGTATATTCACACACATGTGTATATACACACACGTGTTTATATACACACACATGTATATATACATGTGTGTATATATACACATGTGTATATACACACATGTGTGTATATATACACATGTGTATATACACACATGTGTGTATATACACTCATCTGTATATATACATACATGTATCTATACTATATATACATGTGTGTATATACACTCATATGTATATATACATACATGTATATATACACATGTGTATATATACACATGTATATACACACATGTATATATACACATGTGTATATATACACACATGTATATATACACATATATATATTCACACATGTATATATATACATCCTCATAAAAATATAAAATTAACACAAAAATGGGAATGAATTTTCTTTCCCAAAATAATACTCTCAATTCCAATTCCAATTTTCAATTCCAATTCCAAGTCCTGAGGGGGAATTGTGGAATGCTCAAAAAGGCCCAAAATTAGAATTCGCATAACCCTATTCCTATTTTTCATTTTGGAACCAAACACTGAATTCGACAATACCAGCATGCAGGTATGCCAATTCCTTGTCAATACCTAGAAACAAACGGGGCCTAAGGGCTACAACCCTGAGGAAATCTCACTTCCTTACAACAATGTCATTGACTACAATCCATAGTGGAAAACAATCCACAAATTATGAACTGGATAATAGCATCTTCAACATGCATGGATCAAATCCAATGAGGTACATATTACATCCAAATATCTGCCTCAATTGAAGATTCCACTCATACCTCTTCTTTGCATACATGATCTGGTGGGATCGATAAAAATAACAGTTTTCATTTTCCTCAAATGTTTCCCGAAAAGATTATTTTGAATTTAAAATTTGTAGCTTTTCACAATTTCTCATAGTCATATTTTAAGGAATTCTAAAATAGAGACAAGCGTTATTTCGCTATTAGTAAAAGTTGATGTGTCCGAAATAGCGACAGACACTATTTCACTGTTGAATAAAAGGAGAGTTTGCGATTTGGCGAAAAGATGGGGTTTCACATTTTGAAGTTCTTAGGCACTATGAAATGATGACATATTAATTATATCAGTCATACAAGTTAATGTATAGAAAGATAATCATTTCGTATCAAGGCATTGTCATTTCAAAATAAGAGTTGTTAATGTGAACACCACTACAGAGTGGAAATTCTGAAAATATTTCGAGCAAACTGGGTTGTTGGTGCACAGAAGGCTACAAGAGAGTTGTTGAAGCTACGAGTAATCAATGAGTTTAATGTTATCTTTGTTTCATTTTGATTAGTTCTAAATTTTAGTCATGCCTAGGAAGAAGGAAGTGGTTGTAGAAGACAAAATCATTTGTCCTCCATAGTATACCCTATTGAAAGTGTTGTCGCAATCTCAAGACGTTGGGTCCAAGAGTATGTTTGGTGAATTTGAAGAGGCATGAATGTGAATGGTTGGAAGCTTGTTGCTTCCCCTTTTGGAGGGAAACCACAACCATGTATTATAAATCAGAAAATGAACAAAAGTGGAAAGACTAGACGGTGTAATTGATTTTTTTATATTAATAAAATATACCCTATTTTCTTGTCCAATGCATGATTAAACTTTCTGGATTTGTTTCTCTGTTATAATCAAGTTATGAATTGGTTGTTATCTTCAATACTTGTGTGGATATTTGAGGTTCTGTAATATCAGTTTGAAGCAAATAGGAGTTAGAAGTGAAGTGTATTTCTTCTGTTTTTCTATTTAAGTGGTTATTTTAATAGGATTAAATTCAATTAGACAAATTCATGTTACATGTTCTTTTTATCTACATTGATATAATTGGATGACTGATAATATCAATCACTTTTGTTGGGGGTATTGTCTTTCAGAGAGAACATTAGGAATTCAGAGAAGTTAACCTCTGGCCAATTGGATAGGGGACTGGCCTATTAATTTTGAAGGAAGAAAGAAAATAATTGAATTCTTGAAATAATTTTTTATCTTTAAGTAGGAAAGGTAGTAGTAGAATAATATTGGTGAAATATGAAAGGTCTCTTCTCTTGAAATTTAGGATCTTCCACCCCAAGTTTGTGAGCTATAGGGAATCATTTATATCTTCTATAAAAAACTTAGAGTTGAGAAAGATACTGAGAGTGGGTGTACCCTCCTAGGTTTTGCAGATCCTAAAGAAGTAGGGGATTGCAATCAGCTTAGGATTGAATCATGTCAGTTGGCCATATAAATTTGGAGGGTATTGATAATACAACTTGGCAAGCTTTGTTTCCTTCCAATACATTGATTTTAGATCCAATAGATTGGCGACTCCATTGGGGAAGAATTTATTGTATTATTTTAAAGAAGTGGTGACTCTAACTTGTGAACCACTACATGAATGGCCATAAAATCATCTGTGAAAAAAAAGGTTCCTGCACATGAGGTATCAGTTCTCCACAGTTCCTAATTCTATGAACAGTAGAAGATCTCAATTTGAAAAATAACCATTTCAATACACGGAGTTGCCTCTAGTAAGGCGAAACAAGGGTTCATCTGACATGGAACCATTCCCACATGGCCTGGATGGAGATCTTCCTTTTTTCAGCAAAAGGGATATGGAGATTTCAGAAGAATATGATAAAAAAGAGGAGATTCGGTGGTGGCTCCTTTCCTAGAGGTGCTCCTTCTTCGGGGTCTGAATGAGCTTCTCCTTCAAATACTTGCAGGTTTCAAGCTTCCCAAGGAAATGTTGGCGATGTTGAATGAGAGTTTATAAATAAGGTACAATATTTTTTTAGTATCTTTAAGGGATTAAAGAAAATAATGTATAGTTTCCTAGAAAATATCAGCAATTTGTTGATCAACTTGATGATATAGATTTTGGGGATGAAAATAATCAGGAAGGGGCACTAGGGAAAAATCAGCCTCATAATGATAATCATGGAGGTTATTATTATGAAAGAGAGAATAATATCCTACCACCAAGGGAACAAGAAGAAAAAATGGGTCATAATTTTCATAACTTTCAACAACCTCCTTTTTTCCATAATGACCAATTTGATAGAGGACCTAGGTATGATCAACCTGCACATGTGCACCACAATTAACCTCCACCTCATACAATTTTCAATAACAATATGATCCTCACTACTTAGATATTTCTAGGGGACTTATGAATGCAAATAATTATAGGCCTTTCAATTTTACTTGGATTTTGGGTTCCCCTCATGACATATTAGTTTATCAGAGAAAGGATCTACCGAAATTCATAGGAATGGGTGGTGAAATGGGAGAAAATCATCTTAAAACTTTTGAATATGTCACGATAAATAATGAGATCCCTTATGAAGATGTTTATATGAAGATCTTATTGTCAAGTGGTTCATTCAAGAATGTTTTGAAACACTTTGAGGTTTTCATTTATGACAACACATCTAGTATGGATGGTCACTCGGTGTAAAACACAATTTTGGAGTTATAGCTTGCAAAATGATTAAGTCTAGAAAGCATAATTATAGAGTATAGCAATACATTTTTAGTCAGGGAGCACAATATATGGTGAATGAAGGAATGCAAGCTTAGGAGAAGCTATTTTAGGATGTATATGAACTTGAGTTAAGGTCTCTTATGTTTTGGAGTTGATCACAATAAGTTACAGTATGTTGAAGGCATATGAAGACAGGGTAGCAGTGATACAGGACATATGAAAGGTTGCGATGATTGAGGAAGTATGACGTGGAATCCAAATGTGCTAAGTCAGATTTGGATTGTGGATTACCTATGTTCTGATAGTGTATGATCATTGACTTGGTATTTACCTTTTGTATAAGTGTTAAATCTATTTTGTGTTGCATTGGAAGCTGACTGGACATATAATGATGTATATATAGGAAGAGCTTTTTGAGAAGCGAAGTATGTATATGATGGAATGTATGGATGCAAACAGATGAATGCATTGTAATGCTAGAATCAGATAGATGGTGATCCAAGCTGCAACTAGAACTACCTAAGCATAGAAGATTCTTGTATTGTTGACTATTGAGAAATCATTGTAACATAATCATATTTCTAATTGTATGAGCAGTGATCTCAGTATACCTTTAACAAGGTTTTTGTATTCCTCTAACCAGGAAATGTGCTAATGTAATAATAATCTCCTAATAGGGCTAGGTCTCCTAATAGGGACATAATAATTTTAGTACATATTTTTGGGTACCATCCCCACTGGGGTTTTCCCTTGGCCAAGGTTTCCTCAATAATAAATTCATGGTGTTATGAGTTATGTGTTTTGTGTTTATGTTCTTTTCATTTCAGCAATTATCTGGTTAAGTTGGAATTTACTAAGTTTAAGTTTAAAGTGTTTTAATACTGATTCAGCCCCCCTCTTAGTATTACTTAATCCTAACAATTGGTATCAGAGCTATTGGCCCTTGGAGAGAAATTCTAAAATATTAAGGGAGATCAAGATGGATTATGAAAGTTTGGAAGAAAACTTTAAAGCAGCACTTGAAGACCTTAATAAGGCTACAGAAAATAATGGTTACTTGAGATTAAAATTGAGAAGAGATGAGGGTTTCATCAAGAAACAGAAAGAACAACTTGAACTATGTAGGAGTGATAGACAAGATCTTATGGAATAGATAAAAGAGGATTCAGACAATGATACTTCAAATAACATAAAACAACTTGAACAAGAGAAAGATACTTTGAAGCTAGATCATGAAACTACTTGCCTTCGGATGGCTAAAGAGATTAAATAGGTAAATGATAATAGAAAAAAAATTGAAGAAACCTTAAAAGATGCAAATATTCAGATGGGACAAATGAAGACTGAACTTGATCACTATAAGAACAAATTTATGGAGTTAGAGAAATATAATCAGATCATAAAGGGGGAACTTGTTGAAACAAAGAAATATATTGAAAAACTTCATTCATGAAGTGATAAGATTGATGATAAAAGAAATAGATAGATACCTAAAGGAGAAATGATTGGAGTTGGCTTCAATGAAGCTGAATGTTCAAAGACTCGGGAAGAAAAATTAGAAGTAAATACTGATAGAGAAAGACCTACTCTTGAAGAAACTAAAGATCAGATCAAACATTTCAGAGGTAGATATTTTGGATGCAACAAGATTGGACATATGAAGAGAGACTGTAGAGGTCAAGCTCCTTACAAACCCTTTTCAGGATATTGTTTTAATTGTAATGTTTGGACACAAGAAGGTAGAATGCAGGAAGCCTAATCAATCAAGAGTCAAGAAAGATTACAATAGGGAAGGAACATAAACTAAGATCACATGTTACAAGTGCAATAACTTTGGGCTCATTTCAAAGTATTGTAAGTTGCAGAATAATCAGAACAGACCACCTCCTACATGCTACAAATGTCATAACCCAGGACACATAGCAAAGTTTTGAAGATACAATAGAACTAAGAATAGAAGTGGTCCTCCAACTAATTATACAAAGAAGAGTACCAAGGTGATGTTAAGAGAATTGCACAAGAATTTAACACCCATTTCAGAAAATTAGAAGATGTAAACAGTGGTAAGGTATGGAAAGTAAAGGAATCAAGTGAGGAAATGGTTCAGGGAGAGTCAGTAGATGTGACTGAGTCTTCACCTAATGTGAACATTGCCACATTAGCCTAGATGGTCAAGCATGGCCTTAGGGGGAGCATTGGAAGGAATCATCAGAAATCTATCCAGCCCCTGATTTTGAGGAATAAGCTCTTGCGAGCTTAGAGAGAATATTTGGAGATATTATGGAAATTGTATCTATGATTGTATAGTTTTACAATCTATATCTTGTGATTTCAAGATTGTTAATCGAATGGATTATGTGTAGAGATGAGTTTATTGGGAACTATGTCATTTCCTTACACATCAAAGTATAAGGTCAATTGAAATAAATTTTATAAACATCATTCAAAGAATAGAGCCTAAGGAGGACATGATTTGAGCTGAGAGAAGCACACAAGAAAGTTTATTGAGCATTTGATGGAAGCGTAAAATCACAGAATAAACAAATAAAATGTATTTAGATCATTTGTGAAGCTTTAATTATGGATACTCCATTGGTTTTCGATGTCACTAAAAGGCCTAGGTATAAATTAAAGAAACACCCAATTAAATCAACTAAAGATGATCTCAAAGATGCATTTTCACAAACACCCTATGACATTCTACATGTCAAAGAAATTTAGGGATTACATTCACTATAAGTATGAGCCTTTGCGAGAATTTGAGATCTATAAAGAGATGAAGGACATGATTGGATTAGATGGTAAGATGAAATCCAAGTTTGCACATCTTGAGAACCTTAGTATAATGTTCAAATGACTGAAATCTATGAATTTGATGAAGATAAATGGATTAAGATCATTCTAAGTAGAGTTCACGACCAATTCATTTGGCTTCGAGATCAGTTAGTGAAATTTTTCAATGAATTAATTCATGCTATAATAGGTTTGGATAACTCAAGTGTTATCCTTGTCACAGAGAAGAACACAAAGAAACAGGTGGAAAACCTAACACATTTACAATGGGATAAGAGAGCGATGACCGTTAATGACATATTTCAGCAAGATGTTAGATCGGTTTCAATGATTATAGGTTATAAACTACATTACAACAGTCCACCTAACCCAGTATCAGTAGGAGTGATTATGATGGAAAATAGAATGGTGAAAGAAAATGTTAAGTATAACCTTTGTGAAGTACTTGCACAATGGTCTTTGAAGAATGTGAAGAAAATCAAGAAGGATAAGTCAAAGGCATTTAGGTTTGGGTCTATATTGATATACATGTATATTCATATTGTACATAGTTTTCCTGGTATGTACCCTAGAGCTTGGAAGGATAATGAACCCACTACAATTCAGATCACACGGAGCTATAGAAGACATAACAATACATGGGTTGATGGTGAATTTTTTGGGATGATCAAAATATTGCAGTTACGGATGAAGGAAAGAATGAGGATCCCTAAGGCATTAGTACAAAAATACTAGGATACAATCTATTTCATGGTTTAAAATGATTGTTCTTGTTTTGAGGCAGTGCAATCTAGGATGAAGTAGCATTATCCTCTGGGATATGAAGTCAGTTATGAGGTATTGAACATGCAAGTAGAACACATTCTATCCTCAAAAAATGATCCATCCAAATAAAGACGAGGTATCTATGAAGAGAAGTCTGTGAAGATAAGGGAAGAACAGACTCTAGCTACAAGAAAGAGAAAAGTAGAAAACATAGTAGACAATCTAGCAGCCAAGGTTGTAATAACAAAGGAAGAGATGAAAGAGGTAAGAAAGAAGATGACAGAAAGAGATTCTAGATTGGAAAGCATTGATCTTGTGACCCTTCCACCTCTAGAAGTTGACAAGGTTACTAGTCTACCTACTACTGTGATTGATGTACTAGAAACCACACCTACACAACCAAAGAGAACATCGCAGGAAGTGAAACTCATGGAATTGCCTAGAAGGAACACAAGGTCCACCAAAAAGGACTCTCCACCAAAGAGACAAAGGAAATAAGTTGAAAAGAAGAAGGGAGAAGAGAATAAAGTTGAAGAGAAGAACCCATATATGAAACAACTCTAGAAGCCTGACATAAAGTACTGTCGAAGAGGATAATTGAGCAGGACACACTTATCTCATTGATCAAATACTATGAGATGTATGAAGCATTTGCTAAAAATTTTATTGAGGACATGGTAATAAGTAATTTTATTGCTTTTAAGAAGAACTTGTTAGAAATTGAAGGTAGTATACCATAAGAAATTTATGAGAAATTAGAAATAAGGAAATAGTTAGCACAAATAGAAGATGAAGCTATCAGAGTACAAGCAGTTGAAGCTATGTTACCTGTTGTTTTAGTCAAAGAAGTGGAAAAGATATTTAATCCTTAGAAACCTATGTTTAGAACCAAGTCAATATTGGTGAAGATAATGGGGAGAAAGTATGATGAAGTTATTGAGGAAACAAAGAAGGTTGTTGATAAGGTTTTGATGGGAAATGAACCTGAGAATTCCTCACCTCCCAAGGCTAATAAGCCAAAAATTCTAAAAGGTGAGTCTATTATCTCTATAGAATTTTTTTGTCATTAGTTTAGACAAAGTCATAAGAATCAGAAGATTCAATCAGGGAAAGGCAGAAAAGAAAATATATGAGAAATTGGTAATATACACTAAGCAAGGAAGTAAAGTCAGTAATGCACAAACACTAAACTAAAAGCACATAGTTTACCAAACACCAAGCACAAAAACAATACAGTGATTTGATAGTTACTGAGTACAGAAGAGCAAGTTAACAGAGTGAAGATAAGTTACTCTACCGAGTTACTTAATGGATTGTAAAGCGATAAGAATACATTTAATACATTGTCACTGTATTAATTGTGATCATACAATACAAGATGATGAGTTTGTTATATGATAAAGGATTGAAATAATTCAAAGAGAAGATGTGAGAAGCAAATTAAGCCGTTAATCAAAGATTTCTATTTCCAAGAAAAATATGAAGTGCCAAGGTAAAAGTGACACGCTCACCGAGTGGAAAAGCAGATCTCATGGTCGAAATAATTTATCAGCTACTTAATGCATAAGATTAAGAGGCAATAAATCTTATTCTTAAAGGATAATTTACAGAGCAGAAGCATGAGATAGAGATGATAAAGGAGAATGAGACATAGTACAGAGAAGGTTGTTATTGAAGAACAAATATCAGAGCAGAGAGCACCGAGCTGATATCTTTCTACAACAGAGAAAATCTAAGAGTGTTACAGATTGTAACTGAGGTAACATGGTATTTTAGAGCACATAGAGTCTGATCAACATTTTTAATTGATGCATTATAGCAAACATTTATAAGTTGTTAATACTATTGTATTGAGAGGTAGAAATCCCAATACTGGGTAGATCTTAACCGATATGATTTATGTAAAACCTTTAACAAGGTACATCTCTAAGTGTAGAGATTGTAAAATCCTCTAACCATGTAGACCTAACAAATCTTTGTATACTCTTAACCAAGTAAGCTATCAAAATGGCTAAACTATGTAAGTTCTAACCGAGTACCCTTTATATTACAGTTAGTGAAGGTTGTGGGTGTCATCCCCACCATAGTTTTTTCCTCTAACCAAGGATTTATGCGTAAAAAAAATATGGAGTTATGAGTTAAATTACTTGAATGATTTTATTTTATGTTTTATGTGTTATTTCAAGTTATTGAAATCAGTAAAAAACAACAACAGTATACAGTTTAAGTTATAAAAGTTTTTTATGGTACTGATTCACCCCTCCTCTCTTAGTCCCAAATTTCCATAGTCATTCCAACAATTGGTATTAGAGATACTACTCTTGAGTTATAGGGTTTGACCACTTGAGAGTTAAAGATCCTAGTCATGAAATTTTTAGGCAATTCAAAAGAATTCATGGTCTTAAATCTGAGTTGGAAGGTGCAAGAGTGTTAATCATTGATCTGAAGAAGAAACTTGAAAGATATCTAAGAGTTAGACTGAGAATTTACGATGAACTAACGGTAACACAAGAACAAGTTGATACAGTTGAAATAACATCTGAAGGCAGTGTTACTAATGAATTTGAGACAACACAAAAGAACTACTAGAAAAGAATGATACACTTACCTCGAGCAGTTGGACCAAATGAAGATAGATCTTGAAACTAGCATGATAAGAATGACCGAATTGATTGAAGGAAAGAGGAATGCTGAAGATAAAAAGAAGATGGCTGAAGATGATAAAAGACAAGTTGAAAACAAACTATTGGAAAAATATAATGAGATCATGAGAATGACACAAGTTCACTATGACATGGTTGATCAACTTCTAAGTGCAAATCAAGATAACACAAGGAAAGAATTTGAGAATCAAGCACTGAAAGCTAAAATTGAAAGAATGGATCAAAGTCTGAAAGCCGAGGAAGATGCAAATGCAATACCTAAAAAGAAGTGAAGAAGCACTAAAATCTCTGGATCAACAATTTAAGAATTGGAAGCAAAGAAATGAAAAAATAGGTATTGGATTCAAAGGGGACAGCAGCACCGAGAAAGGAGAATCATCAAAAGCACAAAGAGATAAAAGTACTCCACCCCCACCAAAATAGAAGAAACCAAGTTACAATTACTCTAGGAAGCCTGTACATACTGCTAATGTCTACAGGAGCAGGAAAGGTAAATCACCAAGTATACCTAAGTTTGATGGCTATTCTTTTAGATGAAATAGGTATGGATATCAAGCATTTGAATGCAGAATTAATTTTGTTAACAAAACAAGGAAACCTAAGTTTGATGGTTACTATAAGAATTGTAACAAGTTTGGACACAAAGCTGAAGAGTGCATAATAAAGAAAATAAATGACAATTGGAAGCCGAACTGAGAGAATGCTAAAACCAACTAAGTAGGAATTTTTATACCATGGGACTATAATACAAGAATTTATGTTTATCCCATGGAAGGTACGGACACATTGCTACAAATTTCATGTTGATGCATGGGAGGAACAATAGAAGATCATGGAGAAATCCTGGCATGACATGTTTTCATTGTTATAAGGTAGGACACCTTACAAAGAATTTTAGATACCGAGGTGATGCACCTACTGAAGATGAATTTGAAGTAAATCCCCTACTATCGTTGACAAAAACCAAGAATAAATGAATAAAATCCACAGGACAAAGACTCAGAACGAAGGGACATCATTCGGAAGCACAGACTGCACCATCTCTACCGAATTGGTTGCATCGAGGTCCACCTAGTCAGTGAGAGGTATGTAGGAACTGCATGCTTATAATAAATCCTACTTCAGTTCTTAGAAATAGATTTGAGATTCATATCAGTATTTTGAGATGCAATTGGATAAGTTGTATAAGTTTTGGATAAATATTGTTATATATATAGTTATTTTGTTTAAATCAGTCAAGAAAAGTAACTATGCAATCAATATAAAGTTAAAAGGGACTTGGAAAGGGCATTTAATGCACATTAATAGAGCCGTTGGAAACCCTAAATTGAGGATCACTGAAGATCTCGTGTATCTTCCAGTGCCTCTCATGCTTGGTGAATTTACAAGTGCAAGTTTTTTTCAACAACAATAATGGCTTTCTCATCATTTGTGTTCTCAACAATTGTCTCATCCACTTTTAATGTCTTGGATAGATTATCAATCACTTTTCCAGTCTTCTTGACTACTTTAGGTATCACAATATTTTTCTTATTTCTCTCTTTCACTTATTCATGAGTGCCATACCTCTCAACTTTGGGCTCAACAAGTTTAGCAATTAGTGCTTCAATCTATTGTGATCCAATATCTATATCCAGTTCATAACTTGTCAATTGTATCCATTCAGTTCTAGGATCAACAACCTTGGTAATGCATGTGTTAGTGTCAACCTCAAAACATATATTATCTTGATACTTTGCAACCATTTGAGGTGGTATCCTATACCTCTTATGCATTCTTTCTTGGAATTTCAGAAAATATTTAGACATGATAGCATCAAAATTATCTCCTAAACTTTGTATGTACTCATTTATCTATTAAAGAATAGGTCTTTTGGGGATCCAAACAACATCTCCAATGGAGGGAAATGAATTTTGACAATAGAATAATATACATACCAATAATGGACCAAACTTCAGTTTATTAGTCTTTGCTTTCTTGATTGTGTTCATATTGTCTTCTAATTGTTTCAGCAAGATTTCACATGCATCCAATTTAAGTCCTTTCTTTACTATCTTGTATGCCAAATCCACTACTTTTCATGGTACACTATCCTCTCGGGATGATTAGAACACTCGGTATGATAAGATATTGCAAGCATATCACAACTTAGGGTTTGTCACTATAGATATTATCATCCCTCTATCATCCCATTGTGATTTAGTGAGCTCGGTGAGCTTACCCTTGTCAATTTTCTTAGTGGACTTGGGCTTGTCTCCGATGGGTAATCCAATAATGATATGTAATATATCCTTAGTGATTTTCACAGGTTCATCTAACCACATGAATTAGTCATGTACTCGGTTGAGTACCATTCGTATCCATTCTTTCTTCACAACCCTCAGTAAGTGAACAACGTGTGTCAAACCTTTTTCTTCTAGGTGAATATGCTTGTCCTTCACTTTCCCATTCTCGCACAACTTGTTAAATGATGTATCAATCTCTGCTTCACACAAATCCTCAATCTTACAATGTATAAACATGTGTACATCTTTGATTAAAATAACTCTCAGTGGTATCAAAGATAGGGCTCCCTTCATATCTATCTTTGTGGCTATAGTTGGGGGTAATTTGTATTTTGGATTTACTGGTTCTACTTCCTTCACAACTATATGTTTCTGTAACTTTGGTGCCATGACTAACTTCAAATGTTTCAATTAAACAAACTAGGGCATGCTTCGACAAACCATGACTTTGCAAAGTCAACTTGGAAAATATCTCAAATGTTTCTTAAAACTCTTGCAAAGATTCAGAAATACCTCGCAGTCACTTTGAATTTTCTTGATGCAATGAAGAACCAAAGTGAAACCATCACTGATCAAATAAAGGAAAGCACGAGACTATTAGACCCAATTGATCTTACCATTGATAATGCTAAAGTAATTATTGAAGATGCATCAGAGGATATTGATCCTGCAAAGGATTTGTCATAGGACAAAGATGTAATGGATGTTCAAGGACTAAATACTGAGTATGTAGATGTTGCACCATTGCAGAGTATTGATCCTGTATTGGTACAAATACAAAGCTATTCTACTATGCATATTGGTACCACTGATGTTACCCAAGTTATGGCAACTGAGCTACCAATTGACACAGACAATATAAACATTGAAAAGACAAAGGTTAGCGAGACTGAACAAAAGAAGGATATCAAGTTGGAAACTCCAATGAACATAGAAGGACCATAGTTGAGCACACCAATGACCAATACATCAAATTTTCATAATGATCCCAAGCCACAAGATACAGAAAAAGAAATGTTGTAGGAATCAAAGACAAAAGACAAGGATGTAGAGAAAGAAGAAGAAAAACAACAAGAGGAAGTTAAAGTAGAGGAAATCATATCCGGTCACCATAACAAGTCACTAGATGAAACAATGGCATGACTTTCTAAATGCTCTACTAGAGAGAGAAAATTGAGTGAGAAGAAGAAGAGTAAGGAAAGGAAGAAAATCATTGATTTGAGTGATCCTATCATAATACCAACAGGAGAACCCAACAAAATGAAGCCTAAGGATTTGAATATCATGCCAAGATAGTTAGAAGAAAATATGAACAAGAAAAAATATTGCAAAAGAAGAAAAAGGTAGTTATTCTAGAAGATGTGAAAGAAGTTTTCTAGGAGATTTTTCCTAAAGTCACCATTGATGAGTCCGAGGCACTATTAGAACAAGTTGGAAGTCCAGTCCAACAAATCAAAGGACCAAACAAAGACATGATAGATTATATGTTGAAGATTCATAAGACATCAATGAAGAAGAAATTGATGGAGGACCTACTGCAGAACATTTCTATAGTGAAGGTAACTCTTTGTGAATTATGTTCCAAAGTTGAGGAACAATTACAGTCCATCATTTCTTTATTTCATAAAATATGTATTCTTTCTAAATTTACCAAGGAAATTAAGAAGGAGACATATACCGAGAAAGAGCTAACTGAGCAACTTGCTAAGATAACTACCGAGATTGGAGAATTCCAAACATTACTCAAAGATACAGGAACTCATGGGAGTTTAGATCTCATTGAAACAGGAGAAAGACAAGCTGAGACTAGAGTTGCTTGACCTATAAGCACTATTTATTCCCCACATGAAGTCAATGCAAATACACTTGAAGAAAGGAAAATAACTGGCAAGTTTTCTAGAGGTTAGCACCCTGGATACTATAGTTGATCTATCGACATATGTAAATGAGCACATTGTGATACTACAAAATCTCTGAGTTACTTGGGAGACTGTACTACCCAGATTAAAGTAGAGGTACAAACACATTTTTGAAATTTAAGTTTTATTGTTGAGACTTTTTGTCAATAAAGGGGGATATATAGATAGTTATGAAAATAAAATAAAAAAAGCAAAATGAATACAAAATACAAAAAAAAATTATAATCTGAAAAAGAGAAAAAGAAGAGAAGAGTTGTATATATTTTGTATAGTAAGTAACATCCAATGGGGAGTTACTAAGTTTTGATGACTTTGAAGCTTTTGTCAAAATGCTCAATTAATGTCAAAGGGGGAGATTGTTATCTCTATACAATATTTTATTGTCCTTAGTTTAGACAAAATCATAAGAATCAGAAGATTCAATCGGTGAAAGGCACAAAAGAAAATGTATGAGTAGTCAGTAATGTACACTGAGAAAGGTAGTAAATTTGGTAAAGTGTGGACACTAAACCAAGAGAACATAGTTTATCGGACACCAAGAACATAGATAGTACACTGAGTTGACAGTTACTGAGTACAAAAGAGGAAGTTAAATGAGTGAAGATAAGTTACTCTATCGAGTTACTTAATGGATTGTAAATCAATAAGGATGCATTTTATACATTGTCACTATATTAATTGTGATCACACAATGCACAATGATGAGTTTTTTACATGAACAATGATCAAATTAATTCAAAGAGAATATCTGAGAAGCAGATTAAGCGGTTAATAAAAGATTGTTATTTCCAAGAAAAACACCAAGTACCAAGGTTAAAGTGACACAGTCATCGAGTGGAAAAGAAGATCTAACGGTCAAATTTATTTATCAGCAACCTAACACATAAGAATAAGAGGCAATAAATAATATACTTAAAGGATAATTTATAAAGCAGAAGTGTGAGATAGAGAGGACAAAGGAGAAAGATATAGAGTATAGAGAAGGCTATTATTGAAGAACAAAAATCAGAGTAGAGAGCACCGAGATGATATCTTGATACAACAGAGCAAATCCGAGCAGTGTTATATATTGTAATTGAGGTAACACAATATTTCAAGGCGCATAGAGTCTGATCAATATTTGTAATTGATGCATTATAGAAGACATTTATAAGTAGTTAATACTATTGTATTGAGAGCTAGAAATCCCAATACTGGGTAGATCTTAACATATCCTATTTATGTAAAACCTTTACAAGGTACATCTCTAAGTGTAGAGATTGTAAAATCCTCTAACCAGGTAGACCTAACAAGTATTTATATAATCTTAACTAGGTAAGCTATCAAAATGGCTAAACTATATAAGCTCTAACCAAGCACCCTTTATATTGCAGTTAGTGAAGGTTGTGGGTGCAACGCCCCAAAATTGGCATCTTGCAACCCTAACCAATTTTGTTGCATTTATCATTCTTCTGAATCATCAAAGTCCTATTGTACTAGGCAATTCTGTGTTTTGACTGACTCTACTCGACCTAAGTGTCAAATGCAAAAAATCCCAAATCTGCATTAATCATAACATTATATTTAATTCCTAAAATATCAATCAGCTAAATAAACCCTATGATTGAATTAATTTAATTAAAAAGTCCTAGCACTTTAATTAAATTAAATTCACCCCTTTTAGCTAAAACACATAAAAATGAATTAAATAATATTTAATTATTAAATAAATATCCTCATTTCAAAAATTGAATTTAATTATTCAAATAATTGAGAAAATACATTTATGAGGTCATATTCTATTTATTTAATTAAATATTCTCTCAAAAAATCTTCTCTCCTGTTTAGAAATAGAAACTTTGAATTAACTGTGCTTTAAACAGAAAGAAAACAGTTAAAATCAAGAAAGAAAATAGTTAAAAACAAAGAGAAAATAATTCATTGTTTTCTTTTAAAGAAAACTTGCTAATCTGAACTGGCTTTTTTATCTGTTTTATTTCAAAAGGAAACTTTCTATTCTGAGCAGACTCTCAATCTATAAAAGAAATCCCATTTCTCATTCAAGGATATGCATTTTTAGAATAAAGAACTGCTGTTGTATTTTAGTTCATAATCTCATCTACATTAAGCTCTCACTTTGCAATATATTAGTTTTAATTTCTTAGATTAATCTCATTCAAATAATGTCATAGTTTAATCTCATTTAGATTAATCTTGCATCTTTCATTTTAGATTAATCTTGTATTGCATTGCATTCATGGAGAAAAATCCTCCGTTCTTAGATTGGTCTCGGTTGTGAGACTTGTTGACGGGGTTTTGCTGACCGGGTCCGCCAATAGTCATAAGTTGTCACCGGGTTCCGGGGAAACAGGCCAACTCTGCCTACAAAGGTTGTTCGGGAAAATTAAATTCTCCGAGCCTTCAAGCACCTGGGTGTCGGGTCATGACGGTGCGGGGCTCGGTTGGGAGAGGTGAATATTTTTGAGGGGGATAGCTGGTTTCTTCAACTCGTTCTCTCCGGAGATTCAATAATGTAAGGTTCTCCCTAGCGTTCTATACTTAGAAAATAAAGTGAAAAAGATCCTGCAGGGTTAGAAATGTTTTATCTAACTACAATCATGTTCAAACATTCAGAACATCAATAATACCCTGACATACTACACTAAATACCGAAGAAATACATAACCATCAGTTAGAACTTCATCAGTAGCGAAGGAAAAGAGGTTAATCTGTTTTAACATATCAGAGTAGAAGACATAAGAACATAAAACATAAAATACCATTAACTCAGAAGCAAAAATCTCAACAACATCATTAAACAAAATTCTTCCTTCTTCATTAATGTCTCTTCCAGCAAGCACTGGTGCGTGGTACAAAATGGTGGCTCCAGTGGAGCATGTAATTATATGAAACCCAAACAATGGAGCATTGAGCTCTGCAACTTAAAATTGGAAATCACTTTGCTATTGCTATGGACAACAAAATCATCAATTTTGCCAACCCTTGGAAATGGGCCGGTCTGGCTATTTATACAACTCTTTCCTAACCCTAACCCTATTTTACATCATGTTTCAATAAAATACAATATCTGGGGGCTGGTAATACCTGCGCCACCCTACAAAATACCTTGAGACAGAATAGGTCTGACATGTTAGAAGAATAAGACAAGAATATACAGCAGAAGAATCACCCTCGAGAAAAGAGCTGGGAAGGAGAAGGAAGAAAGTAGGTCCCCCAGGGATTGAGGCTACATGCCTCATAAATGGGAAATGCGGTGCCTTGTCTCCAACGTGCCAAGTGTACCCCTGAGCGGCGCCTTGAGAAGACCATTCTGTCAGAAACCAACCATTAAGTTGATGCCTCCTTGATGTAGCCAACTACCCTCTGACAGCCTTTATTAACCGCTTCTGAAAGTGACCGGTCGGCCTCGAGGACCGGGACACAGATCACTTGAAAGAATACAAAATCTTAGATCTGGGACTCTGGGATCCGGGAACTTACGTCCCCAAAAGAATAAAGAATACTCAATTTTGGAGTTTCCTCTGGCCTCCGGAGAAAGCTCAAGGTTGCTTATTGTCATTGAAAGCCTGGAGGAGGCGAGATATGCCATCTTCATCTATATCTTTCAGGCTGGCCCTTCGGTGCTTGGCCACTTCAATTTGTTCCCCCAGGTCTGGAACATTTTCTTTAAATTCATCTGCCATTCTCACAGCATCATGACCACTAAGTATCATGCGGGTTAACTTTTCCATCTGGGCCCCATCTATCCCCTCCGGGGATTGATACCGGGACTACATTATTTCATCAAAACTCCCCAAAACTGCATCTTTAGGGGTACATGTATCTATGCTAAGGGGGTCAGCCCCGGAAGTATTTGTCACAAAAGACTTGTATAAATTGAAAGAATACTTTACGGTATTTACCTTATCTTGCAGCGACCCTACCAGTTGCTTGATTACCTCCAATGTGAGGTCAAGTCTGGAGTGCTGGGTTCTCACAAAATCAAATGATTCATCCCCCAGAATACCGGATTCAGAAATAATATCTTCCCCCAGGGTAAGGAGCTCTTCTAGCTCCACCTTCCATGCCTGGTAATTCTCGGCATCACCCTCCCATAGTTCAATAAGAATCTCCACCTGGTGAATGATGTGTCGGGCCATGTATAAATCTGGGAGGGTGGACACTAGGAAACGCTAGGTGTTTCCTATCTGCAGGGCGACCCACTTGTCCACTGCCTGAGCTTTCTTCTTCATTACTCGCAGGGAGTCTATGTCACTCTGTAGTATATCTTCAGAGGTGGAAGCCTCCGGAGGAGCGGCATTGATGGGTCGTGCCAGCTCATGAGCAACCCTATAAGGTTCGCGTTCTTTTCCTTTTCTACTTTGATCCTCTGGGCTTCTTTCTCATATCGGGCTTCCACTGCCCTTGCTGCCTCCTTCAGCAAGTCCACCTCACCCTGCTTTCCCCTTTTTCCTATTGATACCTCTACAACATTATAGTCTCCGGGGTCCGCGGTTGCTTCATTGGCGTCTGGGGGAGGTGTTGCCACAACGACAACTATTTCTCTACCTGGCCCATCTTCAGAGAGTGTGAACTGTTAGGGCTTTCTTGGCCTTCGGTGGGGCTTGGACTTGGGCCATCATTTCGGCTAGGGAGAGAGAAATCACGGGAGTGGACTGAGCTTTTCTTTTTCTACTCTCTACCAGCCACTGAGGAGGCGGGGGTGGTTTTTCTGCAAGAATTTGTTCCCTTAGTTCTTCCCCGGTGCCCTGCGGCTGTTGCTCCTCAGTGGCATGGACCTCATCTGCCCCCTCTCCTATGTCTTCTGTAATAACATTTTCTTCAGCAACCTCTATCTCCTCGGCCTTGTCCTCTATATTGACTGCTGCATCTGGACTTTGGTAGGCTTCCTCAGGGATTTCCTCTTCATGTTGTTCTTGTTTCTCTTCTTCTACTGCCAAGGCTTCTTCTTCCATCAGTATATCTTTTGGCAGTAGGGGAGGTGTTGGGCCGAGATTCAAAGTTTGGGCCGCTGTAATCACCTGCCCAAAGGTTTCTCTCGGGAGTGGCCCTTGGAACGTCGCGGCTGGGGTTACGGTTATTCCTGAAGGTCTGGTTCCCCCAGCGGATGCCATTTTTTCACCTTGTTTTTGTTGGTCCACTCCCGGACCTTCATCGCTTGTACCTCAGAGACAATCTCTGGGTCTGGCTCTTTTTCTACCTGCTACTCTTGTTCCTGTGCAGGCTCTTGTTCAATATTTTCTTGTTCTGCAGCCTCTTGTTCTACTCTGGGGACCTCTGTCTCTGTTTGGTTATTGCCCTCCTGCAAGTTCCTGAACTCGTCGGCTGCAAATACATCATCAAATTCTTCTTGCGGAGGGGGACTGGCAGGGACTTTCGCAGGCTCTGTTTCCTTCTCCGGCTCTGGGGAACTGGAAGAGAGGATCTCTACTTGTGGGGCTTGGGACGTACCCACCCCTGGCTCTGCCTTACATTTTTGGCTAGGTCTCTTCCTTCTCCGGGTAATTAAAGGTGGCCCTACATCTCTTATTACTACCGCTTCCATGGGATCCACCCCTGTTGCCTTCACCATTAGGGCTACCAGCGACGGGGAGGAAGAGGGACGAATTGGTCCAGCCATGAGTGGTGGTGTGGCCAGCCGTATTATTAATTGCTCCCTCATCTGCTGGGAGGCTACCACTGATTGCTTGATTTTCTCCTGTATAGGGACTTCTTGCGAGGAAGGGGTCGTATCTATTTCTTTTCCCTTGTCCGTCCTTCACGAAGAATTCCTGGCCCCTAGAGTTAATTTCGGTGCTGGTTGGGCTGCTTGGCGGGTACTTCTGAGACACACCCTCTTAAAATAGGCGTGACTTCGCTCGACCACCTCCCGAGTAAAGTCCTCAATTGTAGGCCCTTCCTGAGCATCCCAATTTATCGGTGGAAGGGTCATTTTATCTATCCCCTTGGCCTTGTACTGGGGGTCGATAGTGGGGGTGGCATCTGAGAAGTCCTCCGGGAACCTCTGGAGCTTCAGCTTTTGCATCATGCCGACCGTCATCCTGACATAGTGTCAGCTCCGCACCTCCATGTCATCTTGGCAATCTTCCCAGAAGTCCTCTATGTGAGTGTGATGGGGCTTTGAAGCCCGGGGCAGTGCCGTTGCAATCTTTCCATGCGGATCAAAATTTTTCCACGCTAAGTAAAATTCTTGCAAGTTGTAGCTCTTCAATTCATTGTCCACTTCTTTTGCGGCGGCCAGACTGCATGTGTAATTCCCACAGGTGATTGGAAATGGGATTTTGGGTATCTTTTTGAGGGCAAAGAGGGCATGCACCTCCATCAGTTGCCTGCAGTATTCCAAGAGCACGATCTTGTCCCCACAATGTCTGGGCAACAAGTAGGGTTTCCCGGAGAAGCCGACGACCCAAATGTAAGTGTACTGTTGGAACTGGATGTACTAATGTCCATAACTATGGACCAAATTCATCGCCTTTGAGGATAGGCAGTATCCTGCGTCCCGGGTAGGTGTGAGCAGGTGATAGTAAACGAACGCATCGTTTACTTGGAAAAAACTAGGGAAGCTAGCCTCCCATTGAATTTGTGGGAAATGGTCCCATGGTGCCTTCTATCTCGGGCCAATCCCGAGCATGCCATCTGTGAGTAGGCCATGGGCATGGGGCCTCTACTGTGCTAGGGCCCAGAAAACATAAAAACTCATATAGAACTTCTTTCTCCTGTCTAGTTGAAGGAACTGGGAGTCGACGTGGTTGGAGATTATTGCCACCCAGTTAAAGTATCCTCCTTTGGTGGAGATGCTGAGGAGGAAGTAGTACATCCATCGAGAAAACTCCTGGGTGGAGAGCTGCCCAAAGACCTGGGCCAATGCTATTATTCCCATCTGAATGCTCTCTTTAAACTCAGAGCGGGGAATTTCTATCTTCATCCTTTTAGGGTCCCTCTTTGGGACCTTGAGCCAATGGGTATTCATGTATACCCAGGCGGCATCCTCCAGCTATGTGAATTGGGCCAAGGCATCAGTCCTTATAACCACTGAGGCTTTGTCGAGTTGTGGGATTCCCAGTCTGGCCCAGAATGTGGCTGGGTCGAGGGATACCAGAGGAGTAGGGTATCCGGCTGGTTCTATGGCTGCGAGCATAACAGCCTGAACAACAGAGTTGTAATTGGTGGCCAGTGTTAGGATAAGCTCCAGAGATTGCACGGAGCACGAGAAACAAGCCACCTTGAGGATTCCAGAGTCTTTGATATTGATTGCCAACTTATCTCCAGCCTATCACTGGATGTACATGATTTTCACTAAGGCATGCATTTCTGGCCATGTCTCGATGCTGGTGTCGATAAGAAGTTTGACCTTGGACTCAATCTTTGAGCCCATAATAATATTGTCCTGCACGAACTTCATGGTCAGGGGCAATTTCTCCAGGGCCCTCTCCATCTTGGACCTCACCGCTGCCCTGGTAGTTGTCATGGAAGGAAGCTCTGGACTTCCGGGCGGAGAATATGTGGATGCTTCAGACATGTTTGATAAATGAACTCCAGGAACCTACAAGGCAAAGCGACCGTCAGGACGTATAATCAAGAAAATACTCCAGGGTCCAGAGATCTTACCACCGTGATGTCTGCATTCCTGAAAAAGTTAGTTCCTTTACAAAAGTCTCAAAAAGTACAAGCATCATGTTATCTTGAAGTTACTAAACATCCGGGTCCAGGGATTTTATCACACTTGGTAAGGACACGGGATGGACGATAGTAAGAGGCCCGAAGCCCGGAGAAGTAACCGTTGGTGAAGACATGCAAAAGGAAAATCATCAAGCCCATGTAGGCACCACGTGGGTAGGTATTAAATATAAGTTATGGCGATGACGGCGGAGCCAACTGTTCGAACACGCAAAAAGTGAAGGCCACTTGGCTGGAATTGATTGTGAGCATGGGACATAAATGAGGGTCTGACAGACTTCATGGAAGAGAGAGAAAATTGCCTGTTTGAAACCAGCCGAGAGCCGAGTTTCAAATAGGTGGTTTTATGCCCTGAAGCAAGCTCATAGGCGGGAAACCAGAAATATAGGCAACTCGACCAGCTTGTCAAGCCACCTGGAAGGATATACACCAGACTACATACAAATATATACATATATACATAAATATACAACTCAGGAGGATTCCCGTAGAAAACCAAACAAGGCAGAGCATATATACACTTATTTACACATTTTACAGACCAACTACTTCTGCACAGAGGGCAGACAACCCTCTATGCAGAGCTGACCCACCAACGAGCGGCAGAACCAGAAAATAGAAAACCAGACGGAACAGACGACAAAGCAAACAAGACAAACAGAACCAAACAGAATGAAAGAAAACCAGAGAGGAGAGAATGGAAAGACCAACCTGAGAATGCAGAAGGTGGAGGAAAGGAAAGAGTTACTACCACGAGAGCTCTATAACAGCTACAGCTCGTCAGACGGTCACAATCGCCACCACGAAGCACCCGTAATTGCCTGAAAATGACTGGAAGTGTTAAGCGTTGATTATCACTAACTCTCTGCAACTGCTCTGTTAATCACTTTGAAATCTCTGTGTTGATCACTCTAAGTTCTCGAAAGTTTTAATCATGGTAAATGTGAAAGATAGATAAGTTCTATTTATACCCGTGGTAAAAAGGTAATCCTCCTCCTTTTGGCAATCTTCGGACAAGCAAAACCTCCAGATCCTGGACCTGGGGATCCTTTGCACTGATGACCTTTTGGACATCATGGAAAAGAATCCCAGAGTCCAGAGTCTGGCTCCCAATGAAGAACGACCTCCGGGACCAGAGTCCCGGAGGCGGAAAACCAAACAAACAAAACACCACACCGGGGAAGAAAACCCCAGAGAAAGAAAAAAATAGGGAAAGACAGGCAAAGCCGCAAGCAAAGACAAACAAAAAAAAAAAAAAGGGGGACCCAACATTTTGCACCCAAAATGTAGGGACGGGGATGCAGGGCATAACAAGACTCTCGTTCTGAGAGCCATTCAAAACCTCGTCTAGATAGGAGGCAACAAGTCAAATCATACAAGCATGCAAGATGAATAAATCATATTCATTTTTGTGTATGTCTGATGAATAATGACTATGTTGAAGTGTATGGCTAAATAAGAAGGCCACATTTAATGTATACATTTCTGGCGCCCACTGTGGGGCCGAAAAATCAATTTTTGGCCTCATTTTATTGCACTTATTTTCATTTTTGCGCTCTATCCATATGTCTCTGTCAGAGATTTCATGTGAAATTTCACAGTGTCTTGCGCAAACTTTCTAGTTCTTCATGGGGTTATCTGTACTTTTTCACGCGAGACTACAAGAATCGTTGCATGAACTTTGACACCAGGGACCTTTTATTTGATATTTCTTATCTCAGTTTTTCTAACCATCTGTTGTTTCCTGACGTTTGTGTTTCTCTAATTTTATTTTTGGAATAGCTTAATGGTGGTTTGCAAGACACTAAGAATGAAGAAAGTAATTACAAACTACTAATGTATTTACTACAGGATGCTTTCCGAAGACCTTGCGTGTTTTCACAAAACTCTCATGTCTATTTTTAGTAGTTAGAAAATGCTTCAACTTGGTGCTTAAAATGAATCATTGTCTTGCGTGCTTGAAGTGTTTTCTAGCTTTTAATTCCAAAGAACTATATGAATGTATCCTCTCCCCTCGCCTTTATGGATCTTGGGTGTAAGAGAAATTCATATGATTCTTCTAGAGTGGCTACCTCCCAAGTGCTTTAATAGAGCTAGTGAGAGTGGATTTCCCAACCGGTAACAGGCTAAAGCCAATCCCTTCCGAACCGGTATAAAAAAATATCATTGTGATTAATCTCACAATGGATAGGTGTGAATTCATTGTGGCAACCAAAATATCCTACAGTATCTTAGTGGTGTGTTAAATTCCCTACATTGTTAAGGTGAAAACCTTGCATTGAAAGGATTGGGAGAGCCCCCTTTATTGGAAAAATGACTTGATCACAACCACCAAAATGGATGTCCTTACTAAAAACCTTTTTTATAGTATCCAAAATCCTTCTATCTGTTTGCGCAGAAGGTCAGAGACTGACTAAGACATCCCACACTTTTGTAGCTCTTAGTAGAGACAACAGTCGTTTGGGAAGAAATTCTCTTGGGATTTGAAGCTTGGTGTTCCTGAGAAGTGAGTGCACATGTAAGGAGGAGCCCATACCTCCAATCTTCTGAGTTCTCTACTATGAGTAGGTGAGCCACCTCACAATAGGTGTGGAATAATCATGCTCAAGGCCTTTCTTAGGAATGGTTTATTCAATCTAAGGACTACTTCTCCCGTTATGAGGTGCATTTAACTTGTCAACCCAGGGACATATATTTGAAATGGTCAGCACAATATGTGCACTAGGTTTCTTAAGGAGTCATTCTGCTTATGCTGTAGGAAGGTAAAAATGCATAAAAGAAACCTACAGTAGTGCTGAAGGAAAAGAACACATTTATCTCCTTACTGAAATGAATGCTAGAAATTGCAAACTCTACGGAAACCTATAATTTCAACCTAGAACATCCATTAGAACTATTCTTGCAGATGCTGCAGGAACATTCATAAGGTACAATGCTGCAGGAAGAAATTGTAACTTCTATCTGAAATGCTGGAAATGCTGGAAATAAAATCTATTCTATTCTAACCTATTCCACCTCCCAAGTGGGCCCCCTTGGTTGGCTTCTGCTAATCTATTAACACAAAATGTAAACCAAGAACTACTTCATTGTATTTCAAAAACTCATTACATAGAAACAATACATGGAACTTGAAATAGATTGTTGTATAACAATTTTCTTCCAAAAACTTCTTTCTCTATCTTTTCTAGCTAACCTCAAATTATTGGTCCAATCTCTATATATATAGGATCAAACACTTATTACAAAATAGAAAAGAAACTATCTTGCTGAAAATATGCTGAAGAAGAAGATGGAAATGCAACAGCCTGAGGTGTGGGTAATAAAGCTTGGGTGATCAGTTCAACATAATAAAGTGCAGAGGGAATATAGGCACACTACATCCCCTCGTCCTAGAATAATGGCTCCATTGTTGCAACCATGTTTCTTGGTGCTGTAATGATAACTCCGTTGTAGCTGGTCCTCAATAGTCTTCCATGAATGCTGTCGACCACTCTCTAGCCGCTTTCTCTCCTATCAAGTTTGTTAAGATGCGGAAATATTCATGCAACAAGCTTAATCAAATTAAATATCCAGATATTAGAACATATATTCTGTTGGTTTTATGAAATACTGCACTATATGTATAATATTAGCAAAATATGTCACAAACATCTACCCATGGTTTATCAGTTCTATCTAGACTTTATCATAAGTTTTGACTGGCTAGGCTCTCAAATATTTTGACAAAAAAATTAGAATAGAGTATTTAAATTTATACAAAATAAAGGCAATAATTTGGCCTTATCATCTGCCCCTTGGTTAATCAAATGCTTGTCCTTAAGCATTGCACCTTCTGAAAATTGACCTAAAGTCACCAACTTCAGTTCTTCCTCGCCTCTGGATTTTGAAGGAGTAGTAGAACCCTCTTGTTCTTTCCTAAACTTCCCTTCTGTGATCTTCCTATAGCCTGTCAATTTTGGTAGTGTTGATATCATACAAGGGCCAAAGGAGCATGGGCGGCTGCATTGTGAGCGGACACCAAAGCTCCTTCCTGATTTGCCTACCCAGCACTATGTATTTTGGTGCCCAGTGTATAGCTACTTCAAGGTTAATGGGGCTATGTGGTTCTGATCTTTTGAATACCTCTGATAATCTACCCCATCTACTTCTGGCACTAGTTAAGGCTCTTAGGAAGACAAAATAGGACATGATGTCATATTCTGCATACACATCTGCTCTGATTTTAAAATTTTTATCTCTGATTTCCTTTTTAACATTCCCATATGTCAGTCTAAAGCAATCCCTCAGGAATACTTCTGGTTGACTATTTTCTGCTCTTAAGGGTAGGGCTTCTGTTTTCTCAAGTTCTTTGTAATTCTCCAATTGTCTATCATAGTTAGCCTCATTGTGCATCCATGACATCAGGGCCCTTAGGTGTATATCCCCTATGTAAGGCAGGGGATTCCATTCAGTCTCTGTTGGGATGATGAAATTATGCACATACAACTCACAGAGTAGGTTTTGTTGCCAAGATGAAAGTGTCTGGTATAAACCATAGAATTCCTGGGCTGATTTGAACTCTGCATTTACATCTTTGAGGGTCATCATCAACTGAAATAGGAGGAATTTTTATTTTAGATAGATGGTATAGACCCTAGGTGGAGGTCTACAAGCAATTACCTAGTCAATTAGTTTAAGGGCATGTTCCATTCTCTGTTTCTGTCTTGCCAACTGATCTTTCAATTCTGCAATTTCCTTTCCCTGTTCTGCTATTACTTTCTGCAATTTCTTTTTCTCTTCTCCATATAGAGTGGTTTTCAGCACATGCTTATTATATAATTGGAAAAGAAGCATTTTCAGAGTAATCAAACCATTGATTTCATCTTGGTTATTCTTCTTTCTTTGTTCTCTCCATAACTGCTCTAAGATTTTTATTAACCAAGTTCGCTTATAGGAAACTAAGGCATTTCTTGTGCAAGCCAGCTGGTGAGTTATAGGGGTTTCTTCCTCATGAGTTGGAACATCCTGATGACTGACTCCTAGGTCATTTTGACATACATTTGGCTCATCTTCACACTCCTCTTCCAGATTTTGAGGAATGTCAGGAATCTCAGACTGGCTAGGAGAATCATCCGGAACAATATGGATAGGAGTTTCCTCCTCAAATTGTTTGGGGGAAGAGGGCTGGGTTTTAGTGGGTGCTTTAGGAGTCTACCCTCTCATCCTAGAAATTTTTACTACAGGAATTTCCTCAACTTCTACGACCTTCTTCTTACTAACCCTTTTTGTTTTCTTTGCTGCAAGAATAGTGGCTGCAGGAACTGACTTCATTTTCTTCTTTCTTGAGACTTGAGGGTTTCATGGTTCAGCTGCAGGAACCGAAGTTTCTTCTACTAAATTTTGCTTTCCTTTGGTTTGGGTGGCAGTATTTATATTGCTCATGTGAGTGGTTAAAGGCACATTTTCTTGTATATTTTTAGTTTTTGCCCCTTGGTTATTTTTCTCGGCAATTGGATCAGGGGAAACTGCATTATCTTGGCTAATTTACACATTAGGGGAAATTTGAGGCTAAAGGGTTTTTTGATGGATGAAATCTGCCCATGTCATAGGGGAGGCATCCCTAAGAGATCTTTCTATGAGTAGTTTAATTAGGGCATGGCGAGTAACATAGTTGTCTTTCCCTTTCTGGGTTTCTTCGGCACTAATGCACAACATATTAAATAGAAAATTGGGTGCATTCATTGGGATATTATGTCGTACATAACTAAGAAGCTTAAAATGATGCACATGTAAATTATAGAATCGCCCTTCACAGGTGAAATACCTTATAATGTGTGTAGCCAACTCTTGGTATGGTGGAGGAATGGACATCCTTTTGCATCCCTGTTTAGTGATTTCCAATGGAGGGTCTCCTGGTAGGGTGAATTGAGCCGTAGATGACCTAAAATTATGGGCATTGGGGTGGTGTTCGCCTGCTACTGGAAAACCGGTCACTTCTTCTATTCACTCCTTTGTTGCAACAACTGTCAACCCCCATACCGCCACTTGGCCTTCATCAAATGTCTTTGCAAATTCTGTTGTGGCTTCATCATTGAACTCTGTCAATTTTAAGAAATATCCCAGCCATCCGCAGACATTAAATCTTCTTACGGCCTCAACGTCAGCTAGTAAAATACCATGAACCACTGGTTCATGCCACTGCAATTGGCCCCCCATTTTTACCAAATTCAACCTCTGCTCTGTTCTTGATAATTACCTTCTTTTCTTTTGAATTTCAGACTACTTCTTGTAAACCCACAGACCCTCTTTCACATTCTTTTGGTATTCTTGAGATGAAAAATAATAATGTACTTTAACAGAATGAATCATAGATATTCATGCGAGAAAGATTTATGTCATGGTTTTAATACTGGGTCACATCTAGTCTGACAGTTAGAGGTTTATTCAGAATAAAGGTATGACATTTGACACTTGTGTGATGCGGCAGCTAGATTTTAATTAAGACAATGCCAAAGTACAGATTTGAGGATCTTAATGAGTAAATGGAAATGACATTTTTAGAAATTGGCACACTTCCCTACCCCCTATGAAATATTGACAAGTGTCCTCACTTGTCAGACTTGGAAGAAGGTACGAAACTAGATTAAGGCAGCAATGATACATTTATTGCAGTATTTGATATAACCAACTAAATACATGCGCTAAAAATGGAAATAAATTTGAAAATCTCGTACCTATTAATTGATCATCGTACATGCCATGAAATATTGGTGAGAGTGGAATAACGACGTCGATAGTCAGCATGAGTCAGCACATGATCTTTTATTGAAGGCATGTAAATATGATGACGTGGAAGGTGGGTGGATGGAAGATTAAGAAATGAAGTGGGTTGAAAAAGAAGAATGTAGAAAGTGAATGGAGAATTTTAAATTTATGTAAACATAAAGTTTTTATTATGGTCATGCTTTGAAGGAATTCTTATTGAAGTGCTGCAGTAAGAAGGTTGACACCCTCTGCTACACGAAGTGTTACCTGTTGATCCTTTAAAACTAGCTGGTTGAATTATTGTAGGAAGCCTTCTTTTGTCTGTGGCTGGTGATACAACTTTAGTCTATGTCCACTGACGAGTAGCTTGAAGTGTACAGGGTCAATTGTGGTCAACTAGATTGATCCATTTTTAAATACATGGTTTATTTCATATCGACACAACCATCGTGTCTGCAGCTTGCCTGGTATCTCATGGAATCTGGAATCATATAACAATGCCCAATCTCCAACTTTGAACTGCTTACTCTTAATATGGGTATCATGCCACTATTTTCTTTGCTTTTGTACAATTTCTATGCGTTGCAGGGAAGACTTGTGCATTTCATCCAGAGAATTGAGATGCAGCAAGCGCTCTCTCTGTGCTGCAGGAAGATCAATATTTAACTCCAGTGATGTTCTTAATGTTTTGTGTTCAAACTCAATCGGTAGCATTGTTGTTTTACCATATAACAGTTCAAATGGAGTGAACCCTGTGGTGGTATTCCATGTCATTCTATATGCCCAGATAGCTTCTAATAGTATGCTTCTCCAATCTAGGTGATGCAAATGAACTATCTTTGTTAAGATTGCTTCTATTTCTTGATTTGTAACTTCTGCTTGTCCATTGGCTTGAGGGTGATAGGGGCTTGATTTCTGATGTCTGATATTATATTCCTTCATGAGATCTGTTATCAGATTGGAGGTGAATTGTGTACCTTGATCAGTAACAAGTTCTCTTGGCACGCCATATCTAGTAAAAATTTCTTCATACAGAAATTCAGCAACTTTATGATCTCTGGCATGCTTCATTGCTCTGACTTCGACCCATTTGGTCAGGTAATCTATGCATACCAGAATGTATGAATTCCCATTGGATGGAGGGTCTATTGGGCCAATAAAGTCCATGCCCCATTTATCAAATGGTGTTACCACCACCTGTGGGTTTAAGGGCATTTCATCTGATCTTGTTGGTCGGCCCATTCTTTGACATTTGTCACACTTCCTTGTATAACTTGCTGCATCTTTGTGAAGTGTAGGCCAGTAGTAGCTAGTTGTCAAAATATTTTGTGTTGTTCTTTTTGCTGCAAGGTTCCCTCCACATGGTTCATTATGACATGCATGAAGAATGTCACATGTCTCATCTTCTCTCACACATCTCCTCATGACTTGGTCAAGTCCAGTGTAAAATAATGTGCTATCAATCCAAGAGAAATGGAAGCTTTTCTCTACAAGCAGCTTCTTATCCTTATAAGAGAAATGTGTTGGCATTTTATTAGCTGCTAGGTAATTAGCTATATCTACATACCATGGATTTTGGACAGCAATATGAAATAAATTTTCATCTAAAAATGCATCATCTATCAAAGTGGTATCTTCTTCAGCATGATGAATTCTTGATAGATTATCAGCTACCACGTTTGCTTTCCCTGGCTTGTCAATGATTGTTATATCAAATTCTTGCAAAAGAAGGAGCCATCTTGCTAACCTACCTATGATGGTAGGTTTGTTCATGAGATAATTAATTGCTGCATGGTTAGTATGAACAAAGATAGGATAACCAGTCACATAATGGTATAATTTGTTCAGAGCATAAACTACTGCTAACAATTCTTTTTCAGTCACTGTATAGTTTAACTCTGGTCCATGTAGAATCTTACTAATATAATAGATTGTATTTTCAATATTTTTAGTGTTTATTCCTAAGACAACACCTACAACATAGTTTGAATCATCTGTATGAATGTGAAATGGCAAAGTCTAGTCTAGACCCCTAAGTACTGGTGCAGTTGTCAAAAGTGACTTGAGTTGTAGGAAGGACTCATCACATTCTTTTGTCCAAGCAAATTCAACTTCTTTGGTAAGTAAGTTGTAGAGAGGACTTGCTATTTGACTAAAGTTCTGGATAGACCTCCTATAATAGCCAGCGTGACCTAGGAAAGATCTGACTTCTTTTTGCTTAGTATGAATAGGGAGTGTGAGAATTACCTTTATCTTCGCAGGGTCTACCTAGATTCCAGCTTCGGAGATAAAATGTCCCAACACCACTCCTTCCTGCATCATTAGAAATCACTTTTCACTGTTGAGAGATAGGTTATGTTCCTTGCATCTGATTAATACTTTCTCCAAGTTCTTTAGAGCTTCCTCAAATGTGACACCGAATGTAGTGAAGTCATCCATGTAGATTTCCATGCAATCATGGAATATATCAGCGAAGATGCTGATCAGAGCTCTCTGAAAGGTAGCAGGTGCATTGCATAATCCAAATGGTAACACTAAATAGGCATATGTTCCCCAAGGGCATGTGAATATTATCTTTTCTTGATCTTCGGGGGCAATGCTTATCTGATTGTAACCACTGTATCCATCCAGAAAGGAAAAATATTTCTTTCCAGCCAAATTATCCAAGACCTGGTCAATAAAAGGTAAAGGAAAGTGGTCCTTCTTTGTAGCATTACTTAATTCTCTATAATCCACATATATCCACCACTTACCTCCTTTCTTAGGTACAATTACCAATGGTGATACCCACTTGCTGTCAGAGATTGGATATATGAATCCAGCATCCAACAACTTCTGCAACTCAGTTTTAACTATTTCTCTTAGTGCTAGATTTATTCTCCTCCGTGGTTGATGAAGTGGAAAGCTTCCATCACTGATGTAGATTCTGTGGGTATAGAGTTTTGGATTAAGTCCCTCCATATCTCCATAATCCTATGCAAAGGCTTTTTCATGCTGACTGAGGAGCTTGGTTAACAATGCCAACTGTGATTGGGACATCTTGTTATTTAGATGCTAGTTACATCTAGAGGACAGTTCCACTATTGTTTTTAGCTCTACCATTAACACTTCGGGCACTGGACTTCTAACTATTTGACTTGCTAGTAATTGATCAATCATTTCAAGGTTTGCTGGAGACATACAGTCCTCATAAGTACATAGCTATAAAATAGAACTTTCTGAAACATCTTTAGCCACAATACATTCATTGGTAAGAATGCTCTGTATCACATCATCTTCCTCTTGCATCTTTAGAAAATATTGCCTATGCAACATCATGAGCTGGGATATTGAATTCAGCTCCTCCTCCTCTTCTCCTAAGTCTGGCCAAATAGGTTCTCCCAAGTCTGGCTGGGGTTGGGCAGGAGGATATAGGGCTAGCTTCCTTATGGCTTGACCATTTGAAATTTTCATACTGCCTGATCTACAATTAATTTTGGCATCAGTGGTGGCTAACCAGGGTCTTCCCAAGATTACAAGATAGCCAGCAAAGTTTACTTTTGGTGATAGGATAAGAAAATCAGCAGGATACTCCCATGAATCTAAGGTTACTATCACATCTTCTATGAGACCCTCTGGAGTAACAGTTGAACTATCAGGAAGTTGTAACACTGTGGCTATTGTTCTTAAGCCTTCTATGCTTATCCTATGCATTGTATCTTTAGTCATCACATTTATTGCTGCTCCCAAATCAACTAAAGCATTTTTCACTGTCTGTCCATTTATTATCAGGTCAACTACTGGACTGCCAGGATCTGAATACTTTGGTATTACCACCTTTCCTAACATGATATCTGTTAATTGCCCTACAACATGTACTATTTGAGGGTCTTTCTTCTTTTGTCCTAGCTTTTTAAGGCATGCTTCCTTAATAGCCTTTCCATAAAGAGGTATATCTTTGATAGCTTGGAACATAGGGATTTGAATGTTCATATTTTTTAGCTACTCAATAATATAAAATGTTTCTTCCTCTTAAGGTATAGGTTTTTCTTTGTTTAAACTATGTGGAAAGGGTGGATTTGAAGTGTGAACAGTAGTTCTGCTGGGGATATCAGTCGGCTGGCTGGTATTTGGCAGTGTGGCTTCTGGAAGTAGTGTTATAGGAGTATCTACAACTTTCGTGATAATAGGATATTTAGGTGCGGGCAGTGTGGTACAGGACCTCAAATGGATATCAGCTATTTCTACTAAATAAGTAGGGCACTGTTAGGTGTCAGTAGTGTATGTTTTCTATTGCTTCTATTTGTTGTTTGGATTTGGCTGTGGTTGAGCAGGCAATTGGGTTGGCTTTGGATTAGCATTAGTTGCTGCAGGAGGTGGCATTATTGCAGGTGGTTGCACTGGAGGTGGTAGTTGTGGGCAGCCAGAATTTTGGTTAGACCACTATGGAGGCCCCCTCCATTGATTAGTTTGTTGTCAATTTCCTTGCGGTGGTTGCCATTGATTTTGCTGATTAGGCCATTGGTTATTTTGTGGGTTTTGTCATTGGTTGTTTTCCTAATTTGGCCACTGTTTAATTTGCTGGTTTTACCATTGGTTATTATGCTGGTTAGGCATTGGTTATTCTTCTGGTTTAGCCGTTGGTTATTTTTCTGGTTAGGCCATTGATGTTGAGAGTACTAAGGAGTGTTCTGATAATTTTGGTTTTGCCACTAATTATTGTTAAAATTTGAAAATTGTAGAGGATCTTGTGGCATACCTTGTCCTGAAGCCCATGGTCAACATTGAGCAACAAAGAACACTTGATCATTGTCTCCTTCTATCTTCATGTAGTCAGTTGGGAAATGTTGATTTTCTAGGTTTGCTACCAACTTACATCCACAATCTTTCTTCTATTTGCAGCAGTGTGGACACTACTCAGCCAATTGTGATTCAGCTTCTACATGCTTCTTCTTGGCAGTCATTGTGTCAAGATGTGTAGCTACATCATTTATAATATCTTGCTTTAAATCCATGAGAAAATTATATATCTCTAGCTTTGAAATGCCCGAACTAATCCCTTTAGTGACTGTGGGCTGGTATCCTCTTCCTTTCTTCACGGTTGACCTTGAGTAGTTTTGACAGATTTTCTTGAGGTCATCCCAAGAGGATTGGGATATGTCTCCACCAGCCATCAAGTCTAATGCTTCCAGACAGTTGTCATTTACCCCCCTCAAGAAGACTAGTTTTTGTGAATCCTCTGCCAGTACATGCTACGGATTCTTCTGCATTGTGTACAAAAAATGTGAAACATAGTCCTCTAATGTTTCATCTTCTTTTTGAGACATCGTAAAGATATTATCTCCTTTTGGGTCATTGCCTTTGCAATAATCTTTATATTTATACAGAAATGTCTGCATTTCATCCCAAGTTCCTATTGCATTGGCTCCTAAGCCCATGAACCATCATAAGGCTGGCCCTTTTAGTGTTGCAGGAAACAACTTGAGCTTATGGGCATCGGTATTATAGTCAAAGCTTCGACAGAGTATGTCAAACTCAAACAAGAAAGTGTCAGGATCCTCTGTTATAAGACCATAAAACTTTGGAAGAGTAGCTGTGGGTATATTCTTGAGATTAGCATTGTTTATAAGGCTTGGGAGAGGAAATGGGAAAGTAGGGTGTGCCATTACTGAAGGTATTTGATTATGGGGTTGCTGCTGGAAAGGAGCATTAGCTACTGGATTGTTAACAATAGGTGGATTTGGACTGGAATTATCTAGAAAGCTGGCCAAAATTTTTGCAAAAGGTCAGAAGCTGCTTATATCAAGTGGTTCTGCTCTATAGGAAGATGTTGCAGGAAAGTTGGGGCTTGCATCTTCAAACGGTAACTCAACTTCTTCAACTTCCTTGTTCAAATTAGCAAAATCTGCTGGGAGAAATCTTCCATATTCATCTCGTTGCCTTTCTCTTCAATGCATGCAATTGAATTCTTCATGCTTGTGAAGTAATTTTTAGGGATACAAATCTAAAAAATAATCTAGGAATGAAAAAAAATGACTCCAAAATATTCCTAGCTTGACACCATCCGCGGCAGCGGTGCCAAAAATAAACCGCCTCACAATAGGTGTGGAATAATCATGCTCAAGGCCTTTCTTAGGAATGGTTTATTCAATCTAAGGACCACTTCTCCCATTATGAGGTGCATTTAACTTGTCAACCCAGGGATGTAAACTTGAAATGGTCAGCACGATATGTGTACTAGGTTTCTTAAGGAGTCATTCTGCTTATGCTGCAGGAAGGTAAAAATGCATAAAAAAAACCTACACTAGTGCTGCAGGAAAAGAACACATTTATCTCCTTACTGAAATGAATGCTAGAAATTGCAAACTCTACTAAAACCTATGATTTCAACCTAGAACACCCATTATAACTATTCTTGCAGATGATGTACGAACATTAATAAGGTACAATGCTACAGGAAGAAATTTTAACTTCTATCTGAAATGCTGGAAATACTGGAAATGAAATCTATTCTATTCTAACCTATTCCACCTCCCAAGTGGGCCCCCTTGGTTGGCTTCTGCTAATCTATTAACACAGAATGTAAACCAAGAACTACTTCATTGTATTTTAAAAACTCATTACATAGAAACAATACATGAAACTTGAAATAGATTGTTGTATAACAATTTTCTTCCAAAAAATTTTGTCTCTATCTTTTCTAGCTAACCTCAAACTATCGGTCCAATCCCTATATATAGAGGATTGAACACTTATTACAAAAAAAAAAGAAACTATCTTGCTGAAAACATGCCGGAGAAGAAGATGGAAATGCAATAGCCCGCGGTGTGGGTAATAAAGCTCGGGCGACCAGTTCAACATAATAAAGTGCAGAGAGAATATAGGCACACTACATCCCTGCAACCTAGAATAATGGCTCCATTTTTGTAGCCATGTTTCCTGGTGCTGTAATGATAACTCCGATGTAGCTAGTCCTCAACAGTCTTCCTTGAATGCTGTTGACCACTCTCTAGCCGCTTTCTCTCCTGTCAAGTTAGTTAAGATGTAGAAATATTCATGCAACAAGCTTAATCAAATTAAATATCCAGATATTAGAACATATATTCTGATGGTTTTATGAAATACTGCACTATATGTATAATATTAGCAAAATATGTCACAAATATCTACCCATGGTTTATCAATTCTATTTGGACTTTATCACAAGTTTTGACTGGCTAGGCTCTCAAATGTTTTGACAAAAAACTAGAATAGAGTATTTAAATTTATACAAAATAAATGCAATAATTTGGCCTTATCAGTAGGCATGGCTGAACTTCAATTCAAGTGGAAATTCAACAGATATTGTCGTGGCTCACCTAGGATTGTGATGTGTCTATTCTGGTACTATAAACATTCTATTTAATATGTTTTTCATTGGTGAATCATTTAAACAATCAAAACAAACATCAAATCACACAACTTACCAAATTAAAACATGTCCAAAACAATCTACAATTTGAACTTTCTATTAGAAAACAACATAATCTATCTCAAAAAATGCAATCTGGTCTTAATTGTCTGATTATATAGAATTTTGCCTATTTTACTGCAAAATATCACGTGATATTCTAACATCTTCATGTCATTCTCTGAGAAAATTTGCGCAACACACTGTCAATTATTGCGCGACATTTTTGCAAATCTGCTGCTATTTATTCACCAGTCTGTCACCTTTTTCTGTGATTTTTGGCGCTGGACTGCAAAGTCTCATGCGAGCCTATGAGAATAATCACGTGGGAAAGTACTTCTTTGCATGATTCTGTATCATTTTTCCTAAACAATGAGCTATTTCCCATCTATCTAGCATACTTCTGCTAAATCTGGTTCTTGTTCTGGGTGTATTTATTTGCCTTCTGTTAGTGCTTTTTCTTGCAACACTTACCTAATGATGACAGTATACCTTGTATACTCGGATGCAACCTCTTTTAGGCAAGAGAAAGGATAATTTCTAAGGATTGGATAATATCCTTCTTCATTTTTGAGCTCCAC
>MU227886.1:177887-216866 GCA_018584345.1 Thuja plicata
TTTGAGAACATAGGCCAATGAGTCAAGGATTTGCATCCTTCTTCCTTTTGTCTTTAGGAGGGATAACCTAATGATTCACTCTCTAAAGAATCAACAAAGTGGACACTGTCCTGCTGACATAAGTCCTCGATGAGTTTACCTCATATATTTTAGTGACAAGTGTGTTTGGAATAATTTTCAATGTTTCTAAAAACTTAGATGATGATAGATTATCAGACTCAAATATAGATCAATGCCTATCCTTTGGGTTATAGAGTCAAAATCTTGAAGTTTTACATAAACAAAACACTATCAGCTGCCTTACAACCTACATGCAATTAGGATAAGGTGCCTTACAAATTATCTGATTACCTCTGAAATACTGTATCAAATCCTTAAATATTGATATGCTTCCTGAAACTACTCACAAAACTTAGTTCTTTACATGAAAGAAACTTGCAAGTAATTAGATAGTCACCTTGTAACCAAAATGCTTCAGACTGCCTTACAATCTTAATCATAAAAAATCATACACAGGAAACAAAGAGACAACAATAAAGAAGAGTAAAATTGCACCGTATTTTATTGATGTAATCCTTCTTTCATACATAAGAAAAAGATTTGAAGCTTGAAAGAACACAGGCATAGAATTAGAAAGACTGATTCTTTACATTAATTTTCATCCTCCTTCTCTACAACAGAACTCTCTTCTATATATAGGTTTTCAACCATCTTGGAATCCTTTTCAAAAGGATGCTACAAGATTCAGATGGTCTCAGAAAACCTAACCCTAAAAATACAGAAGAGACAAAAAGAAAGAGAGAGAAGAAGCGGTGGAATGACCAAGTCAAAAAGATAAAGACAGATATTCTTTGTTCTTCTCCTGATCTAACGACTTGAATCTGATAGTATACATGGTAGATGGCAGCAGTTATGTCAAGTCTAGATGACCGTGCTTTTAGATTTACATATATTCTCCTTTGGCAATAATTGTCCTCCTTATCTTCAACAGTGAGGTACCAAGTAGTCATCCTTAATCATCATCCAAAATTTCTTCTTCAATTGCTGGCTTCTTTTTCTTGGGTGTAGTCATTACCTCCCATGCTTTCACTTCATCATCTGATGGCCACTTGAAGCCTAAGTACTCTGTATTTGGACCTTTTTCCTGTCCCATCTTGCATCAGTGATATTTTTGACATCTACTAGAAACTTGTTGATGTTAGTCTCTACCTTGAAAGCTTCGTCCAATATCTTATTGAACCCTTCTACATCAATATCAGTTCCTGAAATAAATACCTCATTACTAGGCATTTTGCTATCAAATTCTCCCCTCCAAGCATCCAAGGCCTTCACTTGATCATCATCTCCTCTTAGAGAAGGTATAAATCTGTTAAAATCATTAGAAAAGAGGCTTAACTTTACCTCAATTTGATTCAATTTGCCCTTAAAGAATGAGAGAGCAATATTAACTCTTTTGATCTCATCTTCAACTTCAGTAACTATTTCTGGCAAATCTGATCTCAGGGATTGCAATGATGACAGCTTTTCAAATAATTGCACCCTAGTAGACCACTTAGTAAAATAGGGGTTGAGGATAGCCAAATACCCCATTACCTCAGTATGCAAAGCTGGAAACTTGTTATAAGTATTGAGTACAACATCAGCTTTATCTTTTAAGATGTCAATCCTATGCTGTAACACCCCCTTCAATGCTCTTAAAGAAATTGCATTCCCTTTTTCTTCCTCAGCTTTTTCCTCAGCCACCTCTTCATATTTTTCTTTGTCTTCAATTTGTAGGGGTTGTGGTACATACATCACCTTAGGCTTTGTTTCCAATTCTTCCATCAATTTCTTTATCATCTGATCCCTCTGATAAAGTTGCACTCAGCACATTTCTCTATCTTTTTCCAATGCACTAGTCTCTTCCACCAATGTGCTACACCTTTCAGACAATTGCTTAGTCTTGTCTTCATTCAAGTGAGCCCAATGTGTCATGATCAGGGATATCTCCAAATCCCCTGTATTTTGCATTGTCTAGACCATTTGATTGCCCACCATATTCTCCTGAATATTCACCACTTGGGGTTTTTGGTCTTTTGGGCACATGCTCCACATTGCAAAGGCCTGAGACTTTGGGTTATACCCAAATCCTTTTATTACATCCCCTATTTGAACCTCACTAGCCATCTTGAGATCTGGTTGTTTCCTTATTTGATCAATAATGAAGGTGGATGCTAAATCCCAACCCTCAGCCAATAGTATTCCACTTCCTGATACTAATTTCCTGGCATCCTCTGGTGAAATATCCTCATTTTTAGGATCATAATTTTGCAAAGCCATCAATGCCTCATTAGTTATGGTCTCTTCACCATCAACTGTCAGCTCTGCCCTTATTTGTTCTTTCTTATACCATCTAAGGAAGTCTTTTAATTCCTCAGTCTTCACAAAGTTATCATCATTCAAGAACTCTTGTTGATGAATCAATCTCTCATCAATACAGGCCTTAAGGGGCATCTCAACCTCATCATCTAAATCAGGCTGCTGCTTCTTACCCTCCCTAATTTCCTTCCTTAGGTTATGATCATATAACCTATTGCCAGGTACTAAGGCCTTAGCCTTGTCTTTTTTCTTATTTTTCCCTTCAGTTGAAGGCTGGCCTATCTCTAGTTTCTGCCTCTTTGCAGCAGGCTCTTCTATATCATCTGGTTGGGAAACAACTTTCAAATCTATAATATGGCCCTCTTCTCCCTGCAACTATGGTATTTCAGCAATATCTTGCTGGGGTGGAGCATGCATAGTAGGACGTGCATAATCACTATCACTACTACTATCGTATTCAGATTCTGAATGATCAGGTGTCTGAGAACCTTTCTTGTCAAGAACTGTATCAAGCTGCTCTATAAGCACATAAAAGTTGTCTATCATGGCTTTAATCCTGTAAAAATATGGGAGATCAAGGTAAAAACCCCCAAAAACCAACCCATTTCTCTTTATTTTCATCTCAATTTTTAACAGCTCTTGAATCCTCAGTCTTCTTGTATGAATATCATCTTCATCCAAGAGATTTCTTGTTGCATCTTCCTCTATGCATTCACAGTGGACATCTGTATTGGGGATCGTAGGAGTATACAACCTCCTTACCCCTACCATAAAACCTTCTGGGTCAATGTATCTATAAGGGGCTGCCCCCATCCTGTATCCTTCCAACCATTGACCCACTGCATCAATAGCACCCTTTCCAATTGTGAAGTTAGAAATCCTAAACTGCCTAGGGGTCAAAGTCCCCTTTTTATGTGGCACAAAATGCTCGTTGTCTATCAACAATAGCTGCCATATGAATTTCATTTCCGCCACTCTTGCTGGTACATAATATGGTAATAGATGAGGTGGGTGAATACACCCATATACCCTAATGACTGTATAATTATCTTCCAAAAAGAAGTCACCCCAATTATGCTTTCCACCCCAGCTATCTGTATACTCACATGGCCTAAGCAATTGTATAACTTTTAATGGGATCCTTGTTCTGCTGGTCGCCAAACTCTGTACTATTGGATACACAATCCAATTCTGAAAGGCACAATAATCACATTCCCTAGAAGTGTAATTCCAAACCCTCACCCAAAATTGGATAGGATTTGGTCCTACTTGGTAGAATCTCTAAGGGACTAGATTATTAACATCCATGATAACAAAATTGAAATGCAGAAGAAGATGCATAAGAACGGAGTAATGTAAAAACTTGGGCTCCTTCTCCTTTGGGTTCTTCATTCTCTTCTGTGTTGCAATGAATCCCTCATGCATTTCATCTATAATGTGCTGAATATAGTCATAACTGGTATTGGAGTGGACCTCTTGTAGGTCCAACGCCATCATCAAAATCCCTGCATCAATCTTCTCTGCGTCACCATCTATCCCCAGCATTCTACACAGGGCATAGGCAACATACTTGATATAGAAGTGTAGATCCTTATAATAATATGGGCAGCTCCCGGACATAGGATCTAAATAATTTCTCACTTCTTTGAGCATATGTTTTAGCAACTGGCTCCTAGCAATCCTAGGCTTCAAAGTATACCTCTGTTGCTGCTTTGTCATGTCAATTCTGGTAGACATGGTGCTGTATAAGCCAAAGGATTGCATGAACAAATTTTTGTTCAATATCAATAAGGCAGTGCCATCATCCCTCTTGATGGTCTTAGACAAAACATCATAATGATTGGCTAGATCCAAGAACAAATCTACATCTAGGAAGACATCAGGAACAATCAACTTGGCTAAACCATAGGTCCAAGGGTTCGACACTGGGATGGCCTTGTCAGAATTATTGTAAAAATAATTAAAAAGAGAAAAACCTGTTGTTCCTGGAGTGACAGCATCTTGAATATCCCAATATTCATCAATGAGCACATTTGCATTAACCTTTTTATTCTATGTCGAACCAAGAAGGAGGTGGAGGAATTCATCTGAATAATTCACTTTTCCCTTTGCCTTGTCCTCCACCCTCTCACTTTCGCCGCTAGTCAAGGCTACACTCACCGCTCTGCTCATGTTTTCAGTGATTAAATCTCCTCTTCCTTACCGGTATTGAAACAAATCTATCACCGAGACTCACAGACTGTCTTGCGCTCAATTCTTGGAATAATGATCATATAAATCACAGAAAACTCTACAAATCTTTGAATTTTGCTCTGTTTTGGCAACTGAACTCTTTAAGTTTAGAAACTCTGAAAGCAAGGTGAATGTAAATGAACAAGCCATCAACTCCTTATAGTAACCATTCAAAGTACATAGCTCATGATTCTCAGAACATCAATTCTGCCTTTAATGCCACATACTATGAACATAATTGAAAACCTCGCCATAGTTTCCTGAGTGTGACAGGAAAATCAAATTTGTAAAACTGAATCCTCAGCAAAACCTTATAAAATTCAAATGAGCTGACATGTCACCCTAGGATTGGCCCTCTGTCATACATCTTAGCTACCCTTTTTCTACACAGTAATCAAAATCTGAAAATTTGATTGGCCGTCGAATAATTCATACTGACATATTTAATACTGGCGCCTTTTACAAAAATTAGCATCAAGCGACAAGGCGACTACACTCATTTTCTCTGTCACTGACCCCAATCCTTAACCCTTGATTTATCCAGATATATGGCGACTATGCAACTTCCTTACCTTTACTAACCAGAGTCAACATCTGGCGATCACGTGACACAAGGAAATCAAAGTCATGAATGGTTATCACTAACCCGCGTTATTTTATGAGACTATGCGACTAACTGTTAGTGTTAGCTTCAACAGTTATTTCTTAGTCGCCAAATGTTATCTTTCTTCTGTCAGACTGCGTGACAAACCTTAGTCGCCTGATCGCCAAATAAAAATGTTGAATGCCAAAAACTTTATGAGACATCGTGACAAAGAACCCTGCCCTTAAATCATCTTGCGACCTCGTGACATACCCTTGACTGCTGAGTCGCAAGGATTTTCTCTTTAGGCCTTTTTTATTCTTAGACTTGGCGACTATCGTAGGATCTTTTAATGACTTCATCTGACGGCTGTCGCTTAATCGCCAAGTAACTTATCATACCTTTAAAATATCTCGAGATCCTGTGACTAAAAATTACCCCTTAAGTAGTCTCGTAGTCACTGAATACATTTATACCTTTAAATGATCATTTTGAAATCCATTTATCTCCTGACAGATGTCTTCTTATGATTTAAAAGCTGAGTTATCTGGTGATAACCTGACTGTGCTTTATCAAAAACCGTAAAAGGTTAGTCACCAAGTCTTGGAAGTTTCAACTTAACCAGCCTCTTTTCTGGAGACTGCGTGACTAAAGGCTTTGCATTACACTTAATATTAGACTCACTCTGTGATTATGCGACAAAAGGTAAGCGTGATGTCTCTTAATAAAATCTTAACTATGGAAAACATCATGCGACCACCTGACTCACCTATGGGCCCACTGACATATTACTACTCTGTTCAAATGATTCAGTGATTACGCGACATAAAGAAAATCGTGAAGTCTAGGAAAGAATAGGGAATATTCCTATACTGCATGAGACAACGCGACAAAAGCTAATCGCAGAGTCGGGGATAAAAAGGAATATTCTATTTTAAATTGTGCGACTAAGCGATTAGAAGAGAACTCATGATTTAAGTGAGGCAAAAATTAATTGAGAAACATAAGCAAACAACACCCTATGGTCTTTCTTCAAATTTGAACATTGAACAAACTAGGGTTTCAACTCTTTGAATATTTTCATAGGTTTTAGGCTTGAAAACATGAAAATTTGGAGAAAAACCATAAAACCAAGGGAAAGGAACCAAAACCTGGAATACAACCAACACCTTCTATCTACACACAGTCTGCAACTAGAATTCTTGGGTTGAGAATTACGTGATTCTCACTTAAACTTGTCTCGTCTCATATCTTTTGTTCTCTTTCTACTGTGTCATCATATCTTGCATCGCGATAGTCACCTCTTGGATGTTCTAGCTTTATTTTTTGACAATTTTCACCAGATATACCTCACCCTTTTGGCACTTTTGTGCATTTAACTTGAGACAGTTTCAAGTGTGGTCCTAGTTCACATTCCTTGTGTCATCTTTGTCTATGATAGTTACAACTCGAAGTGGCAAAACAATCCCTTCATGTGTCCCTAAATAAGGTAGGGGTAGACTTATCAACCAAGCATAAAGTTATTCTAAGATTTTCACATAGTCTGAGTGTAGTGGGGAATCCTCGCATCCCCCTTACGTCAAATGATCATTTCTAGTAGATTTTAGTCAGGTTCAAAACCCTTTGTTTGAAGAACATACAAATTATGAAGATTTGTTTCCTAAACTTGACACCAGTAACACAATAAGAGTTCACGTAGGTACAACACCTCTTGATACTCAACCTCCTCATATAGAGTCTTTGCACACTAAACACTTACATTCTAACAAGATGGCATACCATAATTTATCAGGTGAACAAAGCAGAGATGGTGATTACTCTAAAACCAAGGGTAAATTCCACTATCAAGACCCCCCTTATGATGAGGAGACGAAAATAACCCGGGTAGATATCGCAAATTCTTGTGCCAATAAATATTTCCATAGGATGATGGAAATCCTCCTAGCTGAGGAAAAAAAGAAATACCTTCTTGAACTAGCCAATCAAGGAGCTAAGTTACCCTCCAACTACAATGTAGAGACGCTTGTCACTAAAGAGGAAGAAACTAAAAACTCCAAGTTACAAAAACAAGTTCAAAGTATGCAAGAACAAATTCTTCAACTAATGAAGGATAAAGACAAACCTACTATACAGTTCATGCTAGAAAGCATTTGTCCATTCCCATTTGATAAGAGTCTATGCATGCCTCCTTTTCCTAAAGGAGTTGAACTTCCCAAGTACGATAAATACTTGGGTACCTCTAATCCCCAAGATCATTTGAGAGAGTTTGGTGCTCTCTCTATAGAGTTCATACATGATCAAACCTACCTCATACGTCTCTTCCCATGTAGTTTGTGAGGGTCAGCTATGGAATGGCTCTCTAGGCTACCAAGTGGCATCAAAACTTTTGACAAAATTGCCAATTTGTTTCTGCAACACTATTCTCACAACATCCAACATCCGGTTCACATCCAAGATCTTTGCAACTTGAAACAAAATCATGGAGAACCTTTCTTGACATTTCTCTAGAGATGGAGAAACTTTATACCAGATATTCTCACAAAATACCCAAATCTTAAAATTTGGACATCTTTCTAGACAATCTTCTTCCCAACTTTGGGTATCAAGTATAGCTACAATGTCCTTTAGCCTTTGATGACATGATTAAGAAAGCTGTGAGAATTGAGACTTTTATGGGCAAGAAAGGAGAACTAACCTTACACAAGGAAAATAAACAAGGGTCTTCCTCCTCAAGAAAAGATAAACCCAAATTTCCCAACAAGAACCAGAATGTTGTGAATGATGGAGTTATAGACAATGTGACTCCTAAGCCTTCAAAAGCTGCTTTTAATATCACTACCACTATGGAGGAAACCAAAGCCACTGAACAGGCTATGGAAGAATCCAAACTGAGTACTTTGCATTTTTCTAGATCTAAACCTTGGGCTCCTAGACCCAAGCATGAGTTTAGTCCTTTAGGAGAATATCTTGATGCGGTTTAAAATACTCTCTTGGACAACCATTTACTTACTCCTCTAGATAACTCACATCCTTTTGATCCCCAACCTCGACCATCTTGGTGGAATGAATCCACATATTGCGATTACCATCAGAACAAGGGTCACAAGATGGCTACCTACATTTAATTATGACACAAGATCTAAGACCTTATTGATAGTGAGGTTATTGCTGTGGGAGGTCACAACAAGAACTCAGACCACCAAGCTTTCAAAGACCCATTTCCTCCTCATGGGAAAGGTGAATCATCTAAAGGAAAGAATACTGATGCCAAGGTCAACTATACATACACCAATAATGACAATGCCATTAATATAGTTGAGCCTGTTGATACTAAATATTGTAACATTGTCATTCTCAAGGGAAGGGAAGATACTCCCAAGCCCAAAAATCCTTTCATCTTGTGAGGGTCTGCACCTCAACCCTCTGAAAAAGAATAGTCTTAGGTTAGTGCAAAATTTGTTACTCAATCTCGTGCTAAGATCATTCTCAAAGGCTCTGAGCCTTCTACGTCTACACCAACACAACCTACAGACAAAGATACTATTGACTCTGCCAACAAGAATCTAAAATTGAGTTCCTCATCTAATGCTACCAATTACAGAATACTAGATCAATTACAATGTACTAACACTCAGATCACCATCTTTGAGCTGCTAAAAATCTCCCCTTCTCACAAGGAGATCCTTGACAAAGCCCTCACTAAGGAAAATGTCCCTAAAGATCTCGATCTCAACCGGTTTCAATCCATCGTAGGTCACTTTACCTCCTCCCATTACTTGTCTTTCTCTGAAGAAGATGACCATTCTTTGAGTCACCCACATAATAACCCCTTGCACATTGAAGTCATGATTGGCCCAAAGCGCGTTCGCCGTGTTCTCATAGATAACAGTGCTAGCCTTAACATTTTCTCTGATAGATTCCTTATTAAGTTAGGTTATGGTGAAGACTACATAGATGCCTACAAAATGATTACTATTAAGGCCTATGATGAAGAAGAACAGAAATCTAAGGGGTTAGTTGTGTTACCAATCAGAGTTGGCCCTATTGAAAGAGATGTTATCTGTCAAGTGCTTGACATTCCTTTAGAATACAATATTGTATTGGGAAGGACATGGATCCATGAAATGCATGCTATCCCTTCAACATACCATCAATGCATTAAGTTCCCATTCCAAGGATATGAAGTGACTATACCTGCTAGTACACGCTATGATTGTAACACACTCTCAAAATCTGCTGACATCTTTGTGCCCACCAACAGAGAGTCTACTGGGTTCTTCGAGACTAAACTAAAGGAAATGGAAAAGGGTCTGACACTCAAGAAAACTGACATGGGAGTAATTAGATTAAACCCATACTATCTATTACATCTCTTCCTTTGTCTCCACATTCTTGTGGGAGACCTTCTGAGAACACTAGACCTTCTACAGCTCCTCCTCAAACAAAATATGGTGGTACCTTTGTACATGTTGATGCATGTAGCCATGATTAGATAAATTCATAATACTAAAACATATAAATGATCAGATTAAAGAACCTTAAATGTATATATCAATATATATATATATATATGTTAATAATTATTATTATCATCATATATATATATATATATATATATATTATATGATATTATTACTATATATTCCATATGATCGAATTAAATCTGATAACTAATGAATTGAATTCAACCCGATAATATTAGTATTGAAATATGTTTAATATTGGAATCGGTTTCAAACCGATATCATTATCAATGAATTGTTACTGAGAGTGGAATTGGTATTAAACCAATATTATTAAAAGTGGATCATTTTGCATTAAACCCGATACCATTAATAATGAAACATTTAGTTTGTATCGGTGTTGTATGTTATATCATAGACGCGACTTATCAACGCCATACAAATGAATATATATATTGATCAGTCTGTTCAAATACGGACACTGAAATTGATAAGTGTGATGTATCTTAAACAATGATCAATACATATGTATTATAATTATGAAACAATACCATCAAACCTGTGAAAACAACATGGTATCAGAGCCAAGGTGAGGAAAAGATCTAAATCAGATTATAAGGAAGACAAACTAAACTTATATCTGTTGCAGAGCTGCTTTGCCAGCGATTGACATTGGTATATGGATGTGTAACTGTGATATTTTGATTTGGCACCAGACGCCCTTACTCAAGATTGGTATTGAAGATAGAAGTCTCTCACTTATTATAAATTCCGTTCTAATTGATTTTAGTGGAAAGTTGGGGATGACATGTCAAGACAGGTAGGCCGTGGGTGGAGAGATCACCAAACTGCTCCTATTGGTGGTGCATGCATGTGTCGGGATGCAGATCTGACTAAGACCATTGTGCCCTTCCTTAACAGGGATTGTTTACGCAAGCATGGCAGTAGTCAATGGTGACTATGCTACTAGCTGCGCGGGTTGTGGAGATCAGATCTAGACTCCATGTTATTTTAATTAAAATTTCTCTTTCCTTCATAATAGATCAGTATAATGGCATAGACAAGATCACGTGGACTGACTGGACCTCATGGGGACACCACTACTATGTGATATCTCACATTCATGGGAGTTACATATGTTTTAATATTTCCACTACATTGACGGAGCAATGGCTATGACGGAGAGGAGCCAAAAATTGTTGCAAGTGTACATTATCGAATATCCAAATGGAAAATGTTTTGGATATTTATGCCAGTTCCACAAATGGCTATCCAGCTGGGCACCAAACCTCTTTGATCCTAGTCATTGTATCGTTGTGAAAAAACCATGATGATTGATGTAAATGTCTACACTGGAATTGCATATTTGTTCGAAGGATTTATTTCTAAGGGCAACGCGTAAAGCCTATGTTGTGAAAAAAAAATTAAAAAATAAACTATTAAGTGCCCTCCCGCTCCATATAGTGGGTGTATAATATATTTATTACTGTCACTTTTAGGATAATATATCAGCACTCTCTAGATGATATGTTGTGAATGTTATAATTTAATCTGAGACGCAAGAGACAGTCATAAGTTAAACACCTCATATCAACACTTCTGAGTTAGCACTAAAATCAGTGAGAAAGAATTGTCGTGAATAATATAGATTGAAAGTTTAAGAATTCTAGAGCTACTCAGTCTACACATACAAATAGTCAATAGATCCCAGTTCCAATCTCAAGTTCTACTGATGGTAGCTTCAAGGAAAGTATTTGATCTAGAAATAATTATTCATGACAAGAGATTGGAGTTTGAGTAATATGAAGTGATTTCATATCATATTGATTGGAAATATCATAGTGTGAGAATTTTATGCTATATTGTTGCACTTGGCCATCCTCTTGAGATTCTTATGTATGTTGACAAGTGGAGTCAATTACTCTAAGGTTTCCAGTGATTAATTTGTGGGACTCAATTTTCATGAGTGGCAATCTCAATATTTTATGATCAATATATTGATGCTTCCCTTCATATCCCATGATTTGAAATTTCTCTATTGATAAGGAAAGAATAATCAGTGAATTGTGAGGAAGATTTGATAATAAAAGATGTATTTTATACTTGAACTATGTTCTTTAATTCATGCTATAACATTGGATAGTAAATCTTGTATGCTTCTTTGAGAAAATTTTGTTTCAAAAACTATTTGCAATCTCTCTGAAATTCTTTCAAGATGGATTAAGAAGCATAAGAAATTACATTCAAGGGAGACAGAACTAGATACTTGCAATTATGTGACTAAGTAGAAGATTGATATCAGATTCAGAGGGAGTCTGACAAATCCATCAATGGAAACCTTGAATGAGAAGGATAGAAGGTTGATGCATGTACTTGGAGCTTCAGAAGAGAGCCACATTACCATGAATGTTTGATGTTTCCAAGCCTCGGGATAAATCCATAGTTTATTACATTCACTCATGTTACTATAGATTCAGATAGTGCATTTGTGTATGGAAAACTACTCCTATGAATAATGTTGTGATCAAAATTTTGATCATGTACCAAATGATGAGTCTTTTGAAGCAAGATACCTTTTATGATTGGGATCATGTATGCTCCTGTGTTAGAGGGAGAAACTAGAGGATTTTCTTCAGTTGACTATCAAGGATCTTGAACATATTGATTCAAAGGAAGAGGACCGTGTCAAGATGGTTTCTCTAGCGACCAAGAAACTATAGAAGTCAGAGGACCATGATTCATATGATGAAGTTCCATGTCTATAAGTTAGAAGGTTGATATTAGATTTAGAGGCAGTCTAATAGTTCATCTAAAAACAACCTTGGACGAGGAGGTCAAGAGGTTGTTGCAAGACCTTAAAATTTAAAAGGAACATCTAGAGGATCTGATTCATTCTGATCTCCAAGGAACTTGGTCATATTGGTTCAGAGGGAGTCAACAATGGAGATGGTTTTTGCAGTCGGAGGACTATGATCATGAGATGAGTCCCATGTGTATTAACTAAAAAATCTTTATGCTAACTCCTACATAACTTGGGGTTCACCAAGAGTGATGCAAACTATATAAAATATGGATGATATTCTCACCAAGTCACTTGTCGAACGAAAGTTGAAAACTTTAGGAAAAGTCTTGGTATGATTAAATTGTAATTTGCATTGTAATCTTTATTGATATATAAGATGTTTAATGTGTAAACTTCCTTTGTCATATGTGTTGATATATGACCTTATGGGCTCCACCTCCTGTATTCATATCTAAAAGGTGACGATTTTTTGGAGATGAATACTTGTATTCAAATATTATAAGATGACGATCTTGTAATATTGATATCATGCTGACTTGATATCACTCATGGATGCACCATGATCTGTTATGGTAGACATTATGTGACGTAATGTCAGTGCACATACCATAGCCAGGATGTATAAGGAGAATGTGATATTCTCAAGCATATCATCCTTTAAGTATCATGAGTTATGTGATACTTATCATCACGTGTTATGTGATGTTTGTCTTCACAAGATATGTGAGACTTCTTATCATGAGTTATGTGATATTTATCATCATGTGTTATGTGATGTTTGTCTTCACGAGATATGTGAGACTTCTTATCACGAGTTATGTGATACTTATCATCACGTGTTATGTGATGTTTGTCTTCAAGAGATATGTGAGACTTCTTATCACGAGTCATGTGATACTTATCATCACGTGTTATGTGATGTTTGTCTTCATGAGATATGTGAGACTTCTTATCACGAGTTATGTGATACTTATCATCACGTGTTATGTGATGCTTGTCTTCATGAGATATGTGAGACTTCCTATCTCGAGCTATGTGATACTTATCATCACATGTTATGTGATGTTTGTCCTCACAGGATATGTGAGAATACTTATCACAAGAAATGTGATATATATGTGCTTTTATCTTATCTAGCTAAGAGGGAGTGTTGATGCATGCAGCCACGATCAGATAAATTCATAATACTGAAACATATAAATGATCAGATTAAAGAACCTTAAATGTATATATCAATATATATATATGTGATAATAATAATTATTATCATCATATATATATATATTATATGATATCATATGGAATATATAGTAATAATATCATATAATATATATATATATATATATATATATTATATGATATTATTACTATATATTCCATATGATCGAATTAAATCTGATAACTAATGAATTGAGTTCAACCCGATAATATTAGTATTGAAATATGTTTAATATTGGAATCGGTTTCAAACCGATATCATTAGCAATGAATTGTTACTGAGAGTGGAATCGGTATTAAACTGATATTATATAAAGTGGATCTTTTTGCATTAAACCCGATACCACTAACAATGGAACATTTAGTTTGTATCGATGTTGTATGTTATATCATAGACGTGACTTATCAATTCCATACAAACAAATATATATATATTGATCGGTCTGTTCAAATACGGACACTGAAATTGATAAGTGTGATGTATCTTAAACAACGATCAATACATATGTATTATAATTATGAAACAATACCATCAAACCTGTGAAAAAAACATGGTATCAGAGCCAAGGTGAGGAAAAGATCTAAATCAAATTATAAGGAAGACAAACTAAACTTATATTTGTTGCAGAGCTGCTTTGCCAGCGATTGACATTGGTATATGGATGTGTAACTATGACAGTTTGATTTGGCACCAGACGCCCTTACTCAGGATTGGTATTGAAGATAGAAGTCTCTCACTTATTATAAATTCTGTTCCAATTGATTTTAGTGGAAAGTTGGGGATGACATGTCAAGACAGGTAGGCCGTGGGTGGAGAGATCACCACACTGCTCCTATTGGTGGCGCACACATGTGTTGGGATGCAGATATGACTAAGACCATTGTGCCCTTCCTTAACAGGGATTGTTTACGCAAGCATGGCAGCAGTCAACAGTGACTATACTACTAGTCACTCGGGTTGTGGAGATCAGATCTAGACTCCATGTTATTTTAATTAAAATTTCTTTTTCCTTCATAATAGATCAGTATAATGGCATAGACAAGATTTCGTGGACTTATTGGACCTCATGGGAACACTGCTACTGTGTGATATCTCACATTCATGGGAGTTACATATGTTTTAATATTTCCACTACGTTGACGGAGCAATGGCTATGTCGGAGAGAAGCCAAAACTCGTTGCAAGTGTACATTATCGACAATCCAAATGGAAAATGTTATGGATATTTATGCCATTTCCACAAATGGCTATCTAGCTAGGCACCAAACCTCTTTGATCCTAGTGATTGTATCATTGTGAAAAAACCATGATGATTGATGTAAATGTCTGCACTAGACTTGCATATTTGTTCAAAGGATTTATTTCTAAGGGCAATGCATAAAGCCTATGTTGTGAAAAAAAATTAAAAAATAAACTATTAAGTGCCCCCCCGCTCCATATAGTGGGTGTATAATATATTTATTACCGTCACTTTTAGGATAATATATCAGCACTCTCCAGACGATATGTTGTGAATGTTATAATTTAATCTGAGATGCAAGAGACAGTCACAAGTTAAATACCTCATATAAACACTTCTGAGTTAGCGCTAAAATTTGTGAGAAAGAATTTTCATGAATAATATAGATTGAAAGTTGAAGAATTCTTGAGCTACTCGGTCTGCACATACAAATAGTCACTAGATCCCAGTTCCAATCTCAAGTTCTACTGACGGTAGCTTCAAGGAAAGTATTTGATCTAGAAATAATTATTCATGACAAGAGATTGGAGTTTGAGTAATATGAAGTGATTGCATATCATATTGATTGGAAATATCATAGTGTGAGCATTTTATGCTATATTGTTGCACTTGGCCATCCTCTTGAGATTCTTATGTATGTTGACAAGTGGAGTCGATTACTCTAAGGTTTCCAATGATTAATTTGTGGGACTCAATTTTCATGAGTGGCAATCTCAATATTTGATGATCAATATATTGATGCTTCCCTTCATATCCCATGATTTGAAATTTCTCTATTGATAAGGAAAGAATAATTAGTGAATTGTGAGGAAGATTTGACAATAAAAGATGTATTTTATACTTGAACTATGTTCTTTAATTCATGCTATAACATTGGATAGTAAATCTTGTATGCTTCTTTGAGAGAATTTTGTTTCATAAACTATTTGAAATCTCTCTGAAATTCTTTCAAGATGGATTAAGAAGCATAAGAAATTACATTCAAGGGAGACAGAACTGGATACTTGCAATTATGTGACTAAGCAGAAGATTGATATCAGATTCAGAGGGAGTCTGACAAATCCATCAATGGAAACCTTGAATGAGAAGGATAGAAGGTTGATGCATGTACTTTGAGCTTCAGAAGAGAGCCACATTACCATGAATGTTTGATGTTTCCAAGCCTCAAGATAAATCCATAGTTTATTACATTCACTCATGTTACTATAGAATCAGATAGTGCATTTGTGTATGGAAAACTACTCCTATGAATAATGTTGTGATCAAAATTTTGATCATGTACCAAATGATGAGTCTTTTGAAGCAAGATACCTTTTATGATTGGGATCATGTATGCTCTTGTGTTAGAGGGAGAAACTAGAGGATTTTCTTTAGTTGAATATCAAGGATCTTAAACATATTGATTCAAAGGAAGAGGACCCTGTCAAGATGGTTTGTCTAGCGACCAAGAAACTATAGAAGTCAGAGGACCATGATTCATATGATGCAGTTCCATGTCTATAAGTTAGAAGGTTGATATTAGATTCAGAGGAAGTCTAATAGTTGATCTAAAAAAAACCTTGGATGAGGAGGTCAAGAGGTTTTTGCAAGACCTTAAAATTTAAAAGGAACATCTAGAGGATCTGATTAATTCTAATCTCCAAGGAACTTGGTCATATTGGTTCAGAGGGAGTCAAAAATGTTGATGGTTTTTTGCAGTCGGAGGACTATGATCATGAGATGAGTCCCATGTGTACTGACTGAAACATCTTTATGCTAACACCTACATAACTTGGGGTTCACCAAGAGTGATGCAAACTATATAACATATGGATGATATTCTCACCAAGTCACTTGTTGAACAAAAGTTGAAAACTTCAGGAAAGGTCTTGGTATGATTAAATTGTAATTTGCATTGTAATCTTTATTGATATATAAGATGTTTAATGTGTAAAATTCCTTTGTCATATGTGTTGATATATGACCTTATGGGCTCCACCTCCTATATTCATATCTAAAAGGTGACAATTTTTTGGAGATGAATAATTGTATTCAAATATTATAAGATGATGATCTTGTAATATTGATATCATGCTGACTTGATATCATTCATGGATGCACCATGATTTGTTATGGTAGACATTATGTGACGTAATGTTAGTGCACATACCATAGCCAGGATGTATAAGGAGAATGTGATATTCTCAAGCATATCATCCTTTAAGTATCACGAGTTATGTGATACTTATCATCATGTGTTATGTGATGTTTGTCTTCACAAGATATGTGAGACTTCTTATCATGAATTATGTGATATTTATCCTCACGTGTTATGTGATGTTTGTCTTCACGAGATATGTGAGACTTCTTATCATGAGTTATGTGATACTTATCATCATGTGTTATGTGATGTTTGTCTTCACGAGATATGTGAGACTTCTTATCATGAGTCATGTGATACTTATCATCACATGTTATGTGATGTTTGTCTTCATGAGATATGTGAGACTTCTTATCACAAGTTATGTGATACTTATCATCACGTGTTATGTGATGCTTGTCTTCACGAGATATGTGAGACTTCCTATCTCGAGCTATGTGATACTTATCATCACGTGTTATGTGATGTTTGTCCTCACAAGATATGTGAGAATACTTATCGCAAGAAATGTGATATATATATGTGCTTTTATCTTCTCTAGCTAAGAGGGAGTGTTGATGCATGTAGCCACGATCAGATAAATTCATAATACTGAAACATATAAATGATCAGATTAAAGAACCTTAAATGTATATATCAATATATATATATATATGATAATAATAATTATTATCATCATATATATATATATATATATGATATTATTACTATATATTCCATATGATCAAATTAAATTTGATAACTAATGAATTGAGTTCAACCCGATAATATTAGTATTGAAATATGTTTAATATTGGAATCGGTTTCAAACCGATATCATTAGCAATGAATTATTACTGAGAGTGGAATTGGTATTAAACCGATATTATTAAAAGTGGATCATTTTGTATTAAACCTGATACCACTAACAATGAAATGTTTAGTTTGTATCAGTGTTGTATAATATATCATAGATGTGACTTATCAACGCCATACAAACGAATATATATATTGATTGGTCTATTCAAATACCACACTGAAATTGATAAGTGTGATGTATATTAAACAACGATCAATACATATGTATTATAATTATGAAACAATACCATCAAACCTGTGAAAACAACAGTACAGGCCACGATACCATTAGAAGAAGAAGCTAAAAATAGGGCTATCAAAGCTTAGATCTATAAAGGAGAGGACACATTTGAACAAACCACTACACCTAGTGACATAAAACCTGAACAGTATGGCAAGGGTCTGACTACTATGCAACACTTTGGCTATAAAGGGAATGGTCCCATAGGTGTGAATCATAAAGGATTGCTTGCACCACTTGAAGCTATTGGTCGACGAACACGTGACTCTATAGGTATAGGCTTCAAGAAGCTCACTTTTAAACTAGGGATAAACAAATTTGTACCTCAAATGGATCACCAACCAATGCCTAAAATTACATCTAAAACTAAATAATCTAAAGACATTTCTGAGGAGAACTGCTTTCCTTGTCCCATTCCTCCAAATTTGGCAGCATTCTTTGATGAGCCAGATGATTTTATACCACATGTCAGTACAGTTCAGACTGACAGCAACTCTGATGAAACCACTTCACTTGCTCCATTAACCTATGAATAGTGGAAAGAAATGCAAACTGTAAATCCAAGTCATTAGGGTGATTTGTACTTACCACCACACTTCCAAGAGCAGTTTGAACAGGAGAAAACCCAAGCACTTCTCACTAAACAAGAAGCAGATGATGCTACAAGCACTGATGAGGCACCTAGGTCAAAAGGTGCTCATCTAACCATAGCAAAGGTTCTAGGAAGAACTCATCCAAACTGGGGACAAAGGGGTGATTTCACTCATGTTCTTGATATGATGCCCAATGATGAAATGGACTCTCATGAGTACGAGTTCAATAATTTTTCATATGCCACCTATGATAGGGTTATAGATATAGTGAACACATATGAAAACCTTCTCGAAGTAGGTGAAGGGTCTAGTGTAAGGTCAAACAAGTTTGATTTAATCGATGTTAACGTGTCATCTACTATGTTCACTAGGGGTCAAAGGAATTTGACTAAACCTTTGGATGAGATTGCTCTAGGTCTCAACTTTCTTGTCCATGCTTTTGATGATTATACTGTGAATGCACTTGAACCTGTCACTTCTCTTTCACTCTGCCATCCTCAGCTCATAGACTGGAACTCTCCCTCCCCATCGAATGAAGTCCTTACATTCTAGAATGACTTTGATCTTGCCTATTACCTCAACATTGTCGAACCTATAACATCCTCTACTAGAAAAGACAATGTCAACATGACTGAGGTCGATATTAAGTATCTCAGTCACAAAATTAAAAGAAGAAAAAATAGGCACTCTGATGGTGAAAACCACATTGTGACAGTGTCAAAGCCTTAAAAAGTCAAAATAAAGGATGTATCCAAGGGTGAAAACCTCTCTGAGGTGCCCGAGGATGAGATACTTGGTACGCTTCTGAGTCATTTCCAGGAATGATCACCTATGCTTATTGAGCCAACTCAACCAGTCAACTTGGGTACAAAAGCTGAACCTCAGATCATTCATTTGGCACAATCATTATCTGAGGTAGAAAGAGAGGAATTCATTACATTCTTCTAGAGAAAAAATATAAACTTTGCATGGAAATATTCAGACATGCTAGGATTAGACCCTAATCTAATCATGCATCAGTTGTCCATTGCACCAGGCATCAAGCCTGTTAAACAAAAGCTTTAGAAAATACATCCACATGTGGCTCTACTTGTCAAAGCTGAATTGGAGAAACTTATTAAGGCAATATTTATTAGAGCAATTGACTATGCTGAATGGATCTCTAACATTGTTCCAGTATCAAAACATGAAAAATCTATCAGAGTTTGCATAGACTTTAGAGACTCGAATAAGGCATGTCCTAAGGATGACTTTCCATTACCCAATATTGATATGATTGTAAACATGACAATAGGATATGAAATGTACTCACTAATATATGGTTTCTCTGGCTACAACCAGATAAAAATCATGCCAAAAGAACAAGAGAAAACTACTTTCACATGTGCATGGGGTACTTTCTATTGGAACGTCAATGCCCTTTGTACTCAAAAATGCTGGTGCTACATATCAGAGGGATGTCACCACTATATTTCATGACATGATGCATAAAACAATGGAAGATTATATTGATGACACTCTAGCTATGAGAATGCAATGAGAGAAACACCTTGTAGATCTAGGTCCTATACTGGATCACATGGAATAGTTCAGTCTGCAGCTCAATCCTAAGAAATGTGCATTTGACGTAACATCTAGAAAATTGATTGGCTACATCATCTCTTAAAAAGGCATCAAAGTGGATCCTAAGAAAGTCCAAGCTATCATGGAAATGCCACCACCAAATAATATCAGACAAATGAGAGGACTTCAAGGTCCATTACAGTCTATCTGGCACTTCATCTCACAATTGGTAGACAAGTCACAACCATTCACCAAGACTTTACACAAAGGTGTGGCCTACCAATGGAATAAAGAATGTGATGAGCGGTTCACACAAATCAAACAATATCTTGCGAACCTACCAATATTGATGCCTCCTATCCATGGGAAGTCGCTTATACTTTACATCTCTGCTACAGATACATCACTAGGTCTCCTATTAGCCCAAGAAGATTAGAACAACAAAGAAAGGGCTACCTACTACATTAGAAGAACTCTGGTCTCATATGAAACAAACTATTCTGTTATAGAGAAGGCTTGCCTCGCAGTGGTATTTTCTTCACAAAAATTGTGACACTACATACTAGCTCATACTACACACCTCATTGCTAAGATTGATCCTCTGAAGTATTTGCTCAGTAAAGCTACCCTCACTAGGTAGACTAGCCAAATGGGTCATGCTTCTCAGTGAATTTGATATTGAGTATGTAGAAAGAAAAGCCATCAAGGGGCAATAAATTATAGATCAATTAGTGGAAACACCTCTAGTATATCATCAACCATTGAACATTGAATTTCTAGATGAGTCCATATTACTTCTCATGCATCAATCCTGGACTATGTTCTTTGATAGTTCATTTACCCAACAGGGGTCAGGTGCTGGGATACTATTTATAACACCTCAAAGGTACTCTTTACCAAAAGCATACAAGATGTTGTTTCCTTGTACATACAACATTTTTGAGTATGAAGCCTTGATCAATGGTATGAATATTTCCCTTGAATGGAAAGTGGACGAGCTCAATGTCCTTGGAGATTCACAATTAGTCATCAATCAAGTAAATGATATCTATCAGACAAAAGATGACAAGTTGGTGCCTTATAAATGGTTGGTTGATGAGCTCAGAAAATATTTTGTTCACATCACATTTCAACAGGTTCCAAGGGTAGAATATAAAGTGATGGATGCAATGGCTACTCTTGCTTCCATGCTACAGATGCTAGAAAATGACTTCCAACATGAATTCCTAGTGGAGATGTTACGCTACCCAGCCTATGATTCCCCTGAGTCCTAGATGATCTGTTCTATCATTGGACATGACTCAACCTGCTACCATAATATTTATTCCTACCTTTGTGACCAGATTGTTCTGGACACTTACACCCAGAATGAGAAACATCACTTAATCCACAGTGCTTCATGGTTTGTCATCATAGCTAACGACTTGTATAAGCGAGGTCTGGACGGTACCCTTCTTAGGTGTTTAGAACCCGATGAGTCTAAATGTGCGTTAGTAGAGGTGCATGAAGGCGTCTGTGGGTATCACTCTAATAGCCTGACACTGGCACATAAACTTATTAGAGCTGGTTACTATTGGCCAGATATGAAAAAAGAAGCTACACAGTTTGCTAAGTCTTGCAAATAGTGTCAACTACATGGAAATTTGATTCATGCTCTAGCCAAGGAGCTTATTCCCTTTATTACCTTCTAGCCATTTCAACAATGGGTCTTTGATTTGGTGGGTCAGATTTATCCCTCATCCTCAAATGAGCATAAGTTCATCATCATCGCTACAGACTATTTTACCAAGTGGGTGGAGGCAGTCCCTCTCACCATTGCCAATGGAAAATCAGTAGCAATGTTCATTCTCAACTCCATCATCTGCAGGTATGGTGTACCCTCAACAATAATCATTGATAATGGGGGGCAATTCAAAAACAAGGATTTGACAGAGCTATGCTCTAAGTTTAAAATTGCTCAACACTGGTCTTCCATCTATTATCCTCAGGGTAATGGACATGCAGAAGCATCAAACAAGACAATCCTTAAAATCCTACATCGCACAGTTCAAATATCTGGATGGGATTGGCATCTCTAGATCAATCCATCTCTCTGGGCATACATGAGAAGAATAAGAACACCAACAGGGGCTACGCCCTATGCTTTGGTTTATGGAGCAGATGTTGTGTTACCAGTTGAGGTTGAGATTCCTTCTCTACAAGTCTCTTTGAAAGGCCTCATTACCGATGATGATAATAGAATATCTCAGCTACAAGAGCTAGAACTACTTGATGAACATTGGTAAGTGGCATTCAATCACCTTAGAACATACCAAAAAAGGATGTCCAAGAGTTATAACAAGAAATTTTGACCAAGGGACTTCCAGGTGGGTGACCTCATTCTAAGGAAGAACCCTAAGAATCAACAACATAGGGTCCAGAAGGGAAAATTTGAACCAAATTGGCTTGGTCTGTATGTTTTCACTGAAGTATTTGGGTCGGGCACCTATCAAATTTCTACTACTAAAGGGGAGAAACTCAAGGAGCCAATCAACTCTCTTCATCTGAAACGGTTCTACAGCTGAGACATCTTTAGTGTGCTCATGTATATAGTAAAGTCCTGAAAATTTCTAAAAATTAGAAAATGTCCTAAAAAAATGATCATCCTAGTGAAAAAATAACAATAGGTGCTCTGATGTATCTCCAAAAAAATCATATATTCCAAAAATACAAAAAAATATAAAAATTAAAAAATACAAAATAAGAGAAAAAGAGAAAAGGTGCCATTGATGAAAACCTGGCAAATAGGCGTCATGGTAGAAAAAAAGAATTTCTACCAAGAAGGTGAAAACCTGGTAAACAGGGGCCTCTTGTTACACATTTCTATATCTATCACAGCACCACTTGGCTTTATACATTTTCTTTCCTGCTTTGCTGCTTTCCTTCTTTCCTACTTGCATTTGCTTTTCCACATGTTCTCAATTCCCATCAAGACACCAACTTACATGGATTGAAACTGGTCATACTCTAAGGGAAACCCTCCTGGTCTAGGGGGCACTGTCCTATTACCTTTTGGGATCTACTTTGTGACACTCACCGATGGTTCTCACTGTGTCTTCCTACTATCGCTTAGCTTATATTGAGTTCTCTCTCCTTGAGAATCTCCCTAACATCAGTCACCAGTGGTTCTCACTACGTCTGCCTACTGTCACCATACTATTGAGATTTCTCACATCCATTATAGTTGGAGTTATACTCAAATGACTTATCTATCGATACTCGGTTTTAATGATCCTTTCTTTACATTGTACATAGCTTTCAGTCACTTTCGTGACACTTTGGTTCCTCTGTGAACCCTACCGACTTGACATTGATCCAACACCATACACCTCAGGGCAACCAAATCTAGTTTGTTCTCACAACATACGTCAAGTCAGTCACCACTACTAGGGGCATGGGTTCCCAAATCTGATCACATCTAGAGTTGGTAATCTTGTCACTTGTTAAGGACATCTATCTACTGACACAAACTGGTGTTTCTCAACACCCCAATTCAAACAATTTTTTTCAACACTATCTTTGGACACATCTATATTTTTCAACACACATTTGATATCGAAATGTAAACATCTATCGATAACAATCAAACGCAATGCACTCACAAGCACAACGGTGTTTTTCAACACCCCTATACACATACATATTCAAAAAATTTGAAACTGGCTGAGCTATAATTGAATCTTTCTTTGCATGCTATCTGTTCTTATGGATTTCATTGATATTTTCTTTGTCTACTTCTTGTTGGTGTAGTCTCGATGACCTGGCAATGTCAAATAAATAGGGTGTATGTGATAAGAGCTCCTGCATTAAGGTGGAAAAGCCTCACATCCCTCAATCTTGTTTATTTGTACACCATGGTGAGGTTGGTACTATCTCCTTGACTATTATTGCTCTACTTGTTTATGCACGATCACACTCATGGTTATCTTGGATTTGAATGCCTCAATACTGGTGTACTCTTGCAACATTAACTAGAAACAATGTTTAGGTCATCTTGGCTTTTGTGCCCTGATGCTTACGTTCATTTCCTATATCTTATCTGATGAAAGTCATATTCATATTATTATGGTTACAGTGGCACCAGTAAGGATTGTATCGACTCTGATGTTCATAAAATTCTCTATGATGACAAATATCTGATGGGTCTCACAACCATGTCCTAGGAATTTCATCTAGCATAGGATTGCATTTTCATTCTAGACTTGCATTGTGGCAGCAATTCGATGTTCACTCCATTGAGTTCTCTTGGATTTGTACATTGAGGAGTTCTTTCACATTCTGGCTTCATCCCAACTGCCCAAGTGTTCAATCCTCACTCTAACTCTTCAAAAGTGGCTATATCAACCGCTCTGAATCCATTTTCATGATCGAAATCAAAATTTGACACTCCTATATCACTCAAAATTGCATTTAAATTTTTTTGGGACCAACACAATCGGACGCTTGTGCAGCCAACTTTCTGACGTTGCTTTTTGTCAGAATCTTATCCTATCATCATTTTCTCAAATCTTTGACTCTTTTCATCAAAAGTCAATTTTGGTCAACTCTAGTCAACCCTAGTCAAACTTGGTCATCCAAACCTCCAAATCACTCAAAATTGATTCTGAATCTTTTGAATTCTTCCGTAATTTGTCCTAAGTTCTTCTTAATCTCTAAATCAACATTTATCTATGATTTCTTGCTCTCAATCATCATTATGACGTGTCATATTTCTATTTTTCTCTCGAGGGGGCAGGATGATTACATCACTGAATCTATTCCAATCAATCTGATTTAATTTTCAAAAGTCCTCATTGCTAGGGGCATCTCATCACTTGGGGCATGTTCATTTTTTGTACTTCAAGGTCAAAGCTAGATACTCCATAATCAATAGGGGCATCTTTGTTCCTTACATCTCGTCATCTATTAGGTATCAGGGAAATCTAACCTAGATTCCTGAGGATCAAGCTTCATTCTAGAGATGATTCTCAAAATCTCAATCTATTAAGTATCTGAGCAATCTAACTCAGATTCTTGAGGATCAAGCTTCCTTCTGGAGATGATTATTGAAAACTCATCTATTAGGAATTGGGGCAATCTAACCTTGACTCCTGAAAATCAAGCTCCATTCTGGAGATGATTCTGAAACTTGATCTAACCAGTGTCTGGGAAATCTAACCTAGATATTGGGGGACTAAGCTTTGTTCTGAAGATAGTCCTAAAAATTTCTATTGACTATCTTTTTATGGACAGGTATCGGGGCAATCTAAACCTGACTCCTGAAGGTTGAGCCTCATTCTGGGGATAGTCTTTTGAAATATATCAATCTATTACGTATCCGAGCAATCTAACTTAGATCCCTGAGGATAAAGTTTCATTCTGGAGATGATTCTCAAAATCTTAATCTATTAGGTATCGGGGTAATCTAACCCAGATCCTTGAGGATCAAGCTTCATTCTGGAGATGACCCTCAAAAACTCTACTTGACCGGTGTCTTGGCAATCTAACCTAGACTTCAGAGAGTTAAGCTCTGTCCTGGAGATGGCTCTGAAATCTTTATCAATCGATCTTTTCATCATCAATTTTTGAAATCTATTCTTCTATGCTTTAGACATCAGACTATTCTTTGAATCAATGTGCTACTTGCACATCAATTCAAAGAGGGGTAAAATGTAACACCCCAAAATTGGCATCTTGCAACCCTAACCAATTTTGTTGCATTTATCATTCTTTTGAATCATCAAAGTCCTATTGTACTAGGCAATTATGAGTTTTGACTGACTCTACTTGACCTAAGTGTCAAATGCAGAAAATATTAAATCTGCATTAATCATAACATTATATTTAATTCCTAAAATATCAATTAGCTAAATAAACCCTATGATTGAACTAATTTAATTATAAAGTCCTAGCACTTTAACTAAATTAAATTCACCCCTTTTAGCTAAAACACATAAAAAGGAATTAAATAATATTTAATTATTAAATAAATATCCTCATTTCAAAAATTGAATTTAATTATTCAAATAACTGAGAAAATATATTTATGAGGTCATATTCTATTTTTTTAATTAAATCTTCTCTCAAAAAATCTTCTCTCCTGTTCAGAAATAGAAACTTTGAATTAACTGTGCTTTAAAGAGAAAGAAAATAGTTAAAATCAAGAAAGAAAACAGTTAAAAACAAACAGAAAAGAGATCATTATTTTCTTTTAAAGAAAACTTGCTAATATGAACTGGCTTTTTTATCTGTTTTATTTCAAAAGGAAACTTTCTATTCTGAGAAAACTCTCAGTCGATAAAAGAACTTCCATTTCTCATTCAAGGATATGCATTTTTAGAATAAAGAATTGCTGTTGCATTTTAGTTCATAATCTCATCTACATTAAGCTCTCATTTTGCAATAGATTAGTTTCAATTTCTTAGATTAATCTCATTCAAATCATGTCATAGTTTAATCTCATTTAGATTAATCTTGCATCTTTCATTTTTAGATTAATCTTGTATTGCATTGCATTCATGGAGAAAAATCCTCCATTCTTAGATTGGTCTCGGTTGTGAGGCTCTCATTCTGAGAGCCATTCAAAACCCCGTCTGGATAGGAGGCAACAGGTCGAGTCATATGTGTATGTTGGATGAATAAATGATATCAATTTATGTGTATGTCAGATGAATAAGGACTATGCTGAAGTGTATGGTTGAATAAGAAGGCCACATTTAACGTATACAGTGGGTGTCATCCCCACTGCAGTTTTGTCCTCTAACCAAGGATTTATGCGTAAACAAAATCATGGATTTATGAGTTCATTTACTTGAATGATTATATGTTATGTTTTATGTTTTATTTCAAGTTATTGAAATCGGTAAACAACAACAACAATATACAGTTTAAGTTATAAAAAAAAAATTTGGTACTGATTCACCCCTCCCATTTCAGTCACAACTTTCCATAGTCATTCCAATAGAGTCATCAATAATAACTGATGTAAACCTTGATACATCAAAGGATGAAGACAATAGCCAATTTGTCAGTATAATAAAACAACCAAATTTCTTTGTTTCTAGTATGATTGTGTCTTTGGACACTTCGCAGGATGTTAGTGATCCTTTTGAGAAGAATACTAACATTGATGGAGGAAGCATTGATCTAATAGTGAAAGAGAAAGAAGAAAAAAAAGTGAGAAAATATGAAATAGTGAAGGAAGTAGTAGATAAATTTGAAGTGAAACAAGAAACACATACATCTCTTTCTTCATCTCTATTGTTGGCAAGTGGAGATAGAACTCTAAACACTGATTTTGAGAGTATGGATGAGGATGAGTTGATGAAGCTATCCTACATCACATTTGCTAAAGAAAAGGAGAGATATTAGAATAAAGGTGAGAATAAGTCAAGGTTAATGGAAAGAGAAGTTGATACTGTCAACAAACTCCTACCTATACCTCTTTATTTACAATCAAAGGACAATGCAGAGAATTTGAACAAGGTATTGGATGAATTTGATAGTCATTATGAGTCCTTAGAAAAGGTCACTGAAGAGAAGGCAGAGAAGAAGTACATTGCAAAGAATTTGGAGTAATTTTTCAAGTCTATTTCTAGGAATTATGCATGCTAAGAAAAATCATATCTGAAGCAAAGAGTTGTGTGTCGCAGGGTAGAAAGTTATATAGTTACTGTATAAATCCTATCAGACACATTAAGAACATTGAGGATATAATATCGAAGGACAGACAAAATCTGCACAAGTTGATGAACAATTGTGAGACCTCCTCACATACCATATTGGAGATAGACAGAGAAGTGTCTAAGATATTGGAAAAATTGAGTGTTTTGGATATAGAGAAAGGGAGAGTTGTGGGAAGATTTGGTATGCTGAAGAGTTTACTTACTCCTAAGTTATAAATTATTGAGATCCATGTTTCAGACATGGAGAAAATAGAGTAGGCTCTCACTGGATTCATGCCTACCGAGCTAAAGGTAGTAGATACATCCTCTTTTTAACTGAAGGGACTAATTCATGTGAGTCAGATACTGGTAAAAACTTGGTCAGAGGAAGTGAAGATCTTGGAAAGCTCCTTCTAGGATGTACTAAAGATGGTATAAAATCTTTGGTAAGTAATTTTATTATTCTACATTTTTGTATACCTTTTCCATTGGTGTCAAAGGGGGAGAAGAGAAGATATGAAAAATTTACAGATAAGAGATAGAGTAATATGTAAAGGAGTTATAGAAGTATAATGTATATTCTTTTTGGTATTGACACTTAGTCATTTTTCGCTAAGTATTGCCATCAATGCCAAAGGGAGAGATTATTGGCAAGTGGTTCATTCAGAAATGTTTTGGAACAATTTAGGGTTTTCATTTATGGTACTACATCTGGTATGGATGGTCTCTTGGTGTAAAATATAATTTTGGAGTTATAGCTTGCAAAATGACTAAGTCGAGAAAGCAGAATTATAGAGTATAGCAGTACAATTTTAGTCAGTGAGCACAAAATTTAGTGAATGAAGGCATGCAATCTTAGGAGAAGCTATTTTGGGATGTATATGACCTTTGATTAAGGTCTCTTATGTTTTGGTGTCAATCACAATAAGTTACAGTATGTTGAAGGCATACAAAGACATAGTAGTAGTGTTATAGAACAGATGAAAGTTTGCGATGATTGAGGAAGTATGACGTGGAATCCAAACATGCTAAGTTGGATTTGGATTGTGTATTACCTATATTTTGATAGTGTATGATCGGTGACTCAATATTTACCTTTTGTATAAGTATTAACTCTATTTTGTGATGCATTGGAAGCTGACTGGACATATAATAATGTAAATATATAGGAAGAGATTTTTGAGAAGCGAAGTATGTGTATGATAGAATGTATGGATGCAAATAGATGAATGCATTATGATGTGTGAATCAGATAGATGGTGATGTAAGCTACAATTGGAACTACCTAATCATAGTAGATGCTTTTATTGTTGACTATTGAGAAATCATTGTAACATAATCATATTTCTGATTGTATGAGAAGTGAGCTCAGTATACCTTTAAGAGGGTTTTTGTATTCCTCTAAGAAGGAAATGTGCTAATGTAATAATCAACTCTTAATATGGCTAGGTCTCCTAATAGGGACATACTACTTTTAGTACATATTTTTGGTTACCATACCCACCGGGGTTTTCCTTTGGCCAGGGTTTGCTCCACAACAAATTCATGGTTTTATGAGTTATGTGTTTTGTGTTTTTATTCTTTTCATTTCAAAAATTATCTAGCTAAGTTGGAATTTACTAAGTTTAAGTTTAAAGTGTTGTAATACTGATCACCCCCCTCTTAGTATTACTTAATCCTAATAGCTCTTTGTCCAATCCCTAGTTGAGGATGCAACAGAATGGTTTAAGGTGTTACATAAATCTTCATTTGATAGTTGGGCTAATATTATTGGAGAAATTTGGTGATCATAATTACCTATCTTTCATTCTTCATAAAGTTACTAGTGTGAAAAAGGAATTGAATGAACTAGTGATTGAGTTTAACAAAAGATTCAATAATTTATTACACAAAATCCCTCCCTACATGAGGCGTGCAGATGAATGTTTCTTGGTTTTCTATATTGATGCTTTTGATAGAAAGACCAATTATGAGATCAGATCAAGAGGACCAAGGAATTTATAAGAGGATTTCAAGATTTCCCTGATGATTGAGACCAATAGAAAACCTGCTAGAAAGATTGGCAAAAGGGATGATATAAAATTGCATAATCCTCAGAAAAATAAACAAGTCAAGGAGGAAGATAGATTGGAAAAAAAATTAAATATGTTGTAGGAATTATCATTAAATATGGTAAAAAGTGACAGGCCTAAGAGAAACAAGCCCTATTTTCATAGGATCAGACTCTAGGACATGCCCTATAATACATCATGGAAGGATGGCAGACCATAAGTCCCAAAACAAAATATGGATACACGCAACCCATTGAACAAACAAAGGAAAAATATGGTTTAAAAGGTACCTTGGTGTATGGCATGCAATTTTCCCTACTCACCTTTATAGTGTGTAGTAGCACAAAGCTTGGAAAGAGAGTTTTCAGATAAACAAAAGCTTAATCAAGATAACACTCTTAATGTCATGATTTTCCATACATATTGTTAGGTAATTTTCTTGCTGAATCAAAATATAGATTAATAACTTGATAAACTCTATAACTCCCAATCATTGATTCAAGCAAGAAAAAGCCTAATTGATGAGGATTGGATAATATCCTCCTTCTTCTTTGAGCTCGACATCACTCAGGCAGGTATTGCCTTCTCTGCACATGCATGACTCCTTTGTGACAACTACAAGCTTTCAGATATATAACTATGGAATAGTTTTTTAGAATCTTTAGGTAATAATTACTTCAATATTTCCTCTAATCTTATACAATATTCTTCTTACATAAAGTAAGTTTGAAAACCAGAGCAAACCTAACTCCTAACAACATGGAATGGAAATTGTTTTTCAATTATGTTTTGATGTATGGATCTCTATAACATCCCAAATCTTTCATAAATCAGTGCCTTATCCTATGGGAAACAAAGTCAAACATATCATTGCAAAGGTATTATGAACAAAGGGAAAACAACTCTGTCTGATGTGTTTATATGCCTTACATAAAAAAAACCATATCAATCAAGTTCTTCTTAAGAATCCAATTGTGTGTTCAGATATGTAACTTTTCTACTCAAATAATTTAACCCTCTCCTTGAAAGAGACCTTGGAATAGATAGTACATAGCCAACATCACTAGAAAGACAAGATTGGAAATACCCTTGATACTCCAGCTCATACAAATCTGAAAACAAATTCTAAATCACAGTTATTCCTTGAATAAATCTATTGTTGATCAACAACAGACAAAAATAAAAACACCCTTGATGCCCTAGTTTATATGATTTAGAAACAATATGGAGACAACTTGATGTGATAAACAAAAGTGTTGAGATTCATTCATAAAGAACTGTTACAATGATGTTCTTCTCAGAAAACCAGAAAAGATACAGAACAACTTTATATGCTTAGAAGAGAGAAATATTACAAGAGGAACCATTTGGAAACTACTCTGAACCTATTGGCAAAGAGATTCAACAGACTCAGAAACCCTCTCCAAAATAGAACATCCACAACAACCCCAAAAATAGAGAGAAGAGGAGAATAAATAGAAGAAGAAGAAACCCTAGGAATCATGTCTAATGAACACCTGTCTCTTTTGCAAATCTGATTTCTTACTTATCCTTCCTCCTCCAAGAAAAATCTAAACTCCATCAGTGACTGTCTCATCAAAAATCTGATTTTACTTTGGAAAATATCCTCTTAAACTTGATTCAAAAATATGATTCTCTTGTCTCTTCAAAGTCTGATTTTATTCTCCAAGAAAATTTGATCTCATTTTCCTCCAATATCTCCAATTTTCAAACTCTGAGAAATCTCTCCGTGAAAGCCCCTCTGTCAAGCTTTGCAACAAAATATTTTACATTTTATCTCATTCTGTGCAAATCTGATTTTATTTTCCTGAGCAACTGTCCCTTCAAAAATCTGAGCTTATCTTGTGAAGATCTGATCACATTTGCTTACAAATCTGATTTCAACTGCCTGATGAAAACCCTCCGGGAATGTAGATTTTCAAGTTTTACAAGATAAAAATATTGCATAAGACAAATAGGAAAGAACTATATTGTTTAATATTTCAATCTTGCACATTATTTAATCTTTTCACTTTGTCTTATTCTCAAATCTAGTTTAAATCCCCTTTTATACTATGCACAGTCTTTAATTTTTAAATTTATTTATCTTTTAATATTCTGTGCACATTACTCTCCCTTTGAAAATTTCTATTTTATATAGATTTATGCTCAGATGTCACTAGAATTTGACACGTGGCATTCTCTAACTGGTTGTCCTTAACTGGTCTTTAACTCACCTTTAACTCTGATTTTCTTAGATACTTCATGAATACACTAGTCTCTAAGTCTCTGAGACTTTTCCTTAACCTTGAGTTTACTTAGAGACTTGGAGACTTGGAGACTAGCCTTCAGTCTCTAAGTCTCTATAAGACTTAACTTAGCCATACTTTGACCACACCTTAACTGTGGTTACTTTACACAATGTAGTTTCCAAGTCTCTGAGAAATTCCACTAACCACGGTTAAATCTAGAGACTTCACGACTACCCTTGATCTCCATCTGGATCAGACGACTAGGGAAACATCTCATGATTTTAAGCACTTAAAATTTTCTATCTGGCAACTACGTGACTGCAGTTAGTCGCTGAATCTCAGCGGTTATCTCTTAACAGCGGCTTCTTTGGGCGACCTCGTGACTGCAAAGTTTTGTGATGTCTGCATCTCTGATGGATAACTAGAAACCCTCAGCGACCTTGTGAATGGAGGTTATCTCTTATTCTTGGTGGTTTTCTAGCCTGGCAGTTATCTCATCATGACTACGTGACTACCCACCACATGTCCCATCAGCCTCATCATCCTTGGTGCCACCTGTCTGCAAAATTTCATCCTTGTCACCCAGGCACCATCCGAATATATTGCCATTTATCACCTGGGAACACTTCCCAATGCACCTACCTCCTGGAAGTAAGTACATGAAGAGAGCCTCCTGCTCTACTTCACATTTGTATATACTTGCATTCTTCCTTATAAACATCTCATTTTTCCCCAACAGGGCCAATGTGGGATTAAATCCTTTCAAGTTTTAAAGCACTTTGCATTTTTGCACCCAAAATAATGGGGCCCACTTGCATGTACATACATCCAACCAAGGGGCCCTCCAAAGCCTATTGGCTTCTTACTTACAATGTAATTTAAGTGCCTTAGTATTTAAATATTGAAGAAAACCATTCCCTGGTGAATGTGGGATAATGCATTTTGTGACTATCATGGGCAATTGAGATAGTGTTGTACATAGTCAACTATATCTCACAAACCAAGAATAATTTGGAAGATTTCTCAAGTGAGAATCTAGAGAATTAGATTTGCGACAACATATACAAAATTGAGCATGATCCAACAATGGAATCGGAAGTTATGCCCCCCGCAATATGACTATTTTTCTGTCTCCTGCAAATTCGTGTTTACAAAATATTTATTTAATCTTTCCTTTGCATAATCATCTTATAATTTATGAGATTCTTATCAGTAGATTAGGCTTGTGAAACAAATTTTTACCCCCTTTGAATTCATTTCACATTGCAGTTGAAAGTTTTAATGTTTTTAAAAACATTACTCTCCTTCATGTCTCTTAGTGCAGCCTATAAGGCATTGCACTTGCCCATCTCAATTTTCATTCAAGTTTTTAATTTCTTCTTTCAATCCTTCATCCCAATACACAACATTCCTCCCTACATTTACTTGCAAATTTATTCTATAACATTGTGCAGGGTACTAAACATTTACACTAGCAAATAGTAGTTGTCTTTTGCTTTTATTTTGGCTGCACATGCTTTCGATGCCTTTTTCCTTTTTAATGTTTTTTATATTCTTCAAGATGCTCTATACAATCCATTCTTATTTCTCATGTACCTCAAACTTGCATCCACACTCTGAATAAAAATCATTATGTAAAATTTTTCATAAAGCATCAAACTGGCGGCCTTTAAAATAACTTCTCACATTTCTGCAAACTGACCACATAACTGCAACTAGTCTCCGGAATGAGTTTTAAAAACTGACTGAAGGACACTTTGCAAGCATGGGAAATGGAAACCCTCTCATCTCCAGCATCTAAACATGGTTTCCAACTGGATTGGCTTGAAAACATAAGGGAGAAAAGATAATAAAACTTAGAGTAGACAATTTTTACCAATCTACAAATTGAAGTATTCAAATACACGTAAACCCTGCCAGAAAGGCCAATCGAAAAGATACTAGATTAACTCCTGAAGAGTTTTCACTCAGAAAAGTGATTCATTCATCTACACTAATTATGCATGCAAAAGGGTTTTTTTGGATTCAACTTTAGGTACAAGATGAAACTGATCAAACTTTAGCAATTTTAGAAAACAATGCAAGTGCAAATGCTGAAACAACATAAACTTCATTTGGATCGGTCATTGCAAGATTACCAAAACATACTCTGAAACATCACTACCATTCATAGTATTAAATTTACATGCAATGAGAATCGTGCCACAATATATTGATGAAGAAAACTTTCAGAAAAAATTTTATCACTCTCTGAAAAATGACCATTCTGTTTACTTCAATTCTGTTTTGCACTGACAAACTGCACAAACTGTCTTCGATACCGAATTCATAAAGTCATCAAGAAGATCCTTTAGAATCTGAACCTATGGAACATGATTCACCTTCACACATGGAGCATGAATCTTCAACTAACTTGCACTGAAAGTGAACCGATCAATTAGCACCAATCTACAAAGTCAACATCTTACAATTTTCAAAACCTAAAACTCAGTGAATATGCAGAATTTGGATTTGGAATCAAGCTGGGAAAGTGGACAACTGGATTGGTATGAATATAATAATCTTCAGGTAGGTAAAATATTATGTTTTAAACATAAGGTAAAAATCAATTATGCAGGGCATTCAACCGGATACAACTTGGAGAAGCTCAAAGTAGGCTATTTAGAAATCTGGGCATAACAAAGAAACTGGACAGTTCTGCAGAACCAACTTTAGGGAATCCAGAAACTTATCAAATGGATTTGAAACATCTTGAATTTTGAAATATAAGCTCTATGATATACATTTAAAACATTCCCAAATTGGAGACCTATGAAACACAAAATGACGTAAGATATTCTAATGAAAACTAGGCATGTTACAACAAAATAACACTTTAACAGGAAATGCAGAATGGATAAGTGCTCAAAACAAGACATCACTAAATGAATCAAAAATTGAAATTGACAACCTAGGATGTCCTCATATGCCTAAAAAAGATTGATGAACACCTGACATGTATGAAAAACTTCAGAATTTCATCAGGGAAAAAAGGCTCAAAAAGCACTCATAAGGGGCCAGGATGCAAAAATTTAACAAGGTACTAAAAAACCCCTATTGTATTTTTGAGTACCAACACATATGAAGTACCAGATGATTATGATTCTTTGGAGGATGGACCAGAAGTTGATGTTGATGCACATAAATACACTCAAAAACATGAGGAGTTGTCAGGTGATGGTATGGCATGTGAAGGGGGATATTGTTGAAGTGAGGAAGGGAAAAAATGCCCTTACAATGGAAGTAGTGGCTCAAGCCATAAGTAATTATCTTTTGATAAATAGAACAATTAACAATGAACTAGAGAAGCCTATGGAAAAATTAAAGAGAGGTCATCCATCAAAAGTGATAAGTAAGGATGCCATTGTTTTAAGACCTATGGATAGTAAGAACCAAGATGGAAAAAAGTCTAATAAACTGGCCAAAAGCCTAAGTAAAAATGAAGAGACAAACCAATCAGCAGGTATGCCTTCATCTGGATTTGATATCACTCATGCTTTATCATAAATGAAAGTGTTAGTCCCATTATTAGAAATGATGAAATTCCCCCAGTATAAGCAAAGTGCGATGAAATCGATTAGTAATGTTCTGAGGAAATAAAAGGGATAGATGCTAATGTGAATGATCATGTGATCCTAGAGTTTTATATTGGTACAACACTAACTAAACACCCCTCTCAAGTGGATCCCTTTTATATGACCCTTTTGCTAAATAATAAATTGCTAAAAAATTGCATGATTGATTTTGGGGCGGCCATAAATATTATGCCACAAGAGGTGATGAAAGAAATAAACTTGCAAGTTGATACTACATATGATCAATGTTATGTTATGGATGATAGATCAGTTCTTGCAGTAGGTGTGATGAAATATTTAGAGTTTAAGATTGTTGAATTTCCAGAAGCAACATACAAAACTAATATAAGTGTTTTTAATGTTCCCCCAAACTATGGTATGCTCTTGTCTAGGCAATGGACTGGAATGGTTAGAGGACATGTACAACTTGACTTATCTTATGCTACTATCCCAGTAAATGGAAAGAAAGTTAGGATAAATAGGGAACTTAGATCCTCATATATTATTGATAATACTGATCCAAACATGATGACTTGTTTTTGTCATTCTGATATGCACAATTTTACCATTCAGATTTCCCAACCTGAGATCATTTCTACTGGCCCAATCAAGATTCAAATTGATAAAACTAAAGGGAAAATATGGAAAATGTTTTTTTATGGAGCTTGTAGCAAGGAGGGGAATGGAGCAGGAGTTGTATTTATTTTTCCTACAGGTAAAACATTTAAATATTCCTTTTTTCTTAGCTTTTGTTGCTCAAATAATGTGGTGGAGTATGAATTATTATTGTGAGGAATGAACATTCATAGGAAGCATGGGATAAAATGCCTCAGTGTGTTTGGGGATTAAAAATTGATTATATCAAAAATTGGATCAAAATATGCTACTAGAAATGCAAGACAAATGAATTATAGGAATGAGGTTTTGGATGCTATTGAGTATTTTGATGCCTTTGGTATTGATTGGGTAGAAAGATCACAAAACATTATGGATGATTTTATTGTAAATATAGCACTCAAAGTTGATGATGCCACTCTGGAAGGCATATCAAAGATATAAGTGAAAACCAGGTCCTCAATCCTTGATAACATCTATAGTTGGAAAGTTTTTGAAGATGACCGATATTTGTTGAAATTTGTACAGTGTGAAGATTAGTATCAAAATTAGGAATAGATTTCAATGCTTATATAGAGGTTGACGATGGATAAGAAACCTTATTTGGAAAATAGATTGTATGACTTAAAATAAATAAAATCCCAAGAGGTTTGGTTTCAATTGAGAGATCATTTGACAAGGATGATAAGATAAACAAAAAATTGACTCCCAATGTTGAGGGTGAAGTGGAAAAAATAAAATTGAGTTCAGATGATTCTCCAAGGGAAGTATTTATTGGGAAAACGTTAGCTCCAAAAATGAGGTCAGAATTAATAATACTTCTAAAGAGATACAAACATGTATTTGTATGGTTCTATGATGAATTAAATGCATACATAGAAGATTTTTTTCAGCATGAAGACCTCTTAAGCCAGACGCCAAGCCCATCTGCCAATGACAATTCCCTATTAACCCAACATTGGTTCCTAAGATGAAAGAAGAATTGATGAAGCTTAGTGATGGGGGAATTATCAAGCCTATTAGGTGTTGGTACTCCTAAATTTGGAACAAATTTGGAGTGACCATGTTAAATTTTCAGACAAGCAAAGTAAGTACCCTTGAAAATTTTGTGAGAAGACTCAGTTAGAGTGCTTGTAAAAGGTGTCCGGATGATTTTTATGAGATAAAAATTTGGAAGAGGATTTAATGCCTTTCATTTGACATATGCAGTGGGTCCCACCTCCTGATTTCCAATTCTGACATGTTTAGGGAGTAGTCATTTTGAAGGGGTCACCTAAATCTGCATGTTGCTTAATTGTCAATTTGTTGTCCGGAGCCTTCTTTGCTTCTGAGTATCTTACACCCTATTGAGTTTCATAGTTCACCACTTTGGAAATGTTTAGCATGCATATCAGAGAGCTTATGTTTTAAACCTCAGGTCATTCCAAATCTGTTTGATAAGTTTTCATACTTCCCAAAGTTGGTTGTTCATGAACTATCTGCATTTTTGTCTTGTCTAGAAATCTGAATGGCCCAGTTTGACATGTTATAACTTCTGGCCAATTCACCCAATTGAGAAAATTCCTTTTGTACTGTGTTCCAATGGTCACACACTCCATATGTTCCAGTCTGCAGATCTTTATGAAATCAGATGACAAGTTTTCAAGAACCATTCTGATAGTGATTAAATCTGATTTCCTGTGTTTTCAAATTCGGAATTACTAAGTGACCCACTTTGAGATTTTGAAAGTCTATACCCGGGTGAACATTTTGGATAATTGAAGGTTGACCTGCATTATAGACCTAGGAATGAACTCCTTTAAAGATTCCCAAGCCTTAAACAATCTGGTTGATCATTTTTCTTTGCTGATTCCGAACCCGATTTCTGCATATTTACTGTGTTAAAATTCAGGAAGTGTTAAAGTGCTATCTTTGCAGATCCGTATCAGTTCAGAAGTTTCTTTTCAGAGGAAGACAACTGAGGGGTCATGTTCTACATATCACATTCAATCAAGCTCCAGAGGTTGGGTTTCTGGAAGATCTTTTTGATGACCCAATGAGTTCAGTTTCAAAGGCAGTTTGTTCAGTTTGCAGTGCGGAAAAGAGTTAAGTTTATGAAATGCCCTACTTTGCCAGTGAATAACTTTTGGCTGGTTGATTCTTTTGACGAATTTATTTTTGCATTGTCTTGCAAAGCTGACATACTACTTCCAGTTCAGATTTGAGCCCCCTATTAATCCATTTTTCAGCCTTTTAAAATCAATTACGGCGATTAAAAATCATTTTTTGACAGTATGTTTGCAGGAATAGAATAAAAATGGCAATTTCAAAGGTTAATATATTTCGACTCGGGTACATTCATGAGATGCCATTTTGAGGAATGATAGTTTATAGATCAGAGAATGTGCCTGTCAGAGGGCAAGGTCTGATCAAATCATTATGTCAGTTTTCAAGGACAGTTCCGAAGGCCAGTTGCCGTAGTTGTGATCAAACTGCCTAAGTGCTAAAATGATTA
>MU227886.1:228115-255880 GCA_018584345.1 Thuja plicata
ATTAAGGACTCTTGTCAGCAGGACAGTGTTCATTTTGGTGATTCCTTAGAGAGTGAATCCCTTAGGTTATCCCTCCTACATCAAAAGGAAGAAGGATGAAAATCCTTGTATCACTGGTTCTTGTTATGCTTACAACTATAGTTTGTATGGTTATATCTTGCATCTGGTTATGCTTGGTTATTTGCAAGGTGATTCATAAGTTGATTTAATAAAGATACATAGCAAATCAGTGTCCACACTATAACATACTGTGTAAACAGCAATCATAAAAGGCAAAACCTGCCTGAGTATATGTGGAGCTCAAAAATGAAGAAGGACCTTATCCAGTCCTTAGCAATTAGCCTTTCTCTTGTCATAAAGGAGTTTTCATTCAAGTATAATCAGTATACTGTCATTTTAAGGTTGTTGTACAAGAAAAAGTGCTAACATTAGGCACTCCACTTGGGTGTCAATTTGGTACCTGTCAGAAAAAATGGTGATATCAAATTATGTGTTGATTTTAGGAACCTTCATATGACCTCTCTTAATGATAATTATGAATTACCTAATATGGAGGATTTGTTGCATAGGGTGACACAAAATGAGCTATTATCAATGATGAATGGGTTTTGTGGGTAAAACGAGATTAAAGTAAAACAAAGTGATCAGTTCAAAACAACCTTCACTACCCCTTGGGGTACCTATGTTTTTTATTACGATATAAACAGGTTTTGAAGGGACCCCAAAACCCTTTAAAAAAGAAGAGAAAAGAAAGGCATTAGAGCCCAAAGAACAACAGGCTACCCCAAGGAAGGAAGCAGGCTACAAAGGGATAGATCCCAGATTTAGCAATAAGCATAAGAAAAACCCAAAAACAAACTTAACACTGGAAGGAAAACAGAGAGAAAAACCGCCAGCACCGAGATCAGAACAGAGTTTTCAGGAAACTCTCAGAATCCTCCAGCTGAGTCTTCATAGTCATCACATTCTCTCTCAGCTTCTGGAATTCCAGATCCTCAACCTTCTGCTTCTTGGATCTTGTGCGAGTACCTGGTCCCATCTGCTGGGAAATATCAGAATGTTCAGTGATGTCTTTATTTCCTTCCAGACAGTTGCTCAGAGACATCAGATTCTCCAAAGTAGCCCTCATACCAGTATTCACCAGCGTGAGCAAATGTTTTAACATTTCCTCATTCCCGCTAATTTTCTTCTGGATAGGTATCATGGCTAACTCAACAGCTTTTTTTATTTTTTCATCAATTTCAGGGCCATGATCATGAACAGGAACATTGACATTATGAGGAAAATCATTTCTGAGAATAGTCATAGTTTCTTCAATCAAAGAGCTCTTATTTTCCAGCTTGATGCATCTATTCTTAAGTTCAACCAGGTCACTCTGCACCCATTTATCCGAATTGTAGCTATAGATAGATTTATTTTTTGCAATCTCCAGGGGAGACATAATAATGGTCCTTCTGACCTCAGAATCCATTCTTCGAATATCTCTTTGAAGAGACTGAGGTTTTCTACCCTGAAGTTTTCTGTCACTTTCTTCTTCCATATTCTCTTTCTCATAGCTGGGAGAATCATGGGACTCCAAGTTTTCCTCTTCCAGGACCTTGAAACTATTGTCCACCAAATTATCAGCATTACTATCCATAATATTAATTTCAGCTTCTTTATTCTTCTCAACCTCTATCTCTTTATACTCTTTTCCTTCTATATTAACATTCTCCAAAACAGAATTAAGTTTTTCCCCTATTTTAAGAATGTCACGACTTTCCTCAGGGTTTTCCTTGGCATTTGTAATTTGAGGATCCTCTGAATCCTTCACCACAGGGGTCTGGGTAGTGAGGGAATTCTCAGCAATAGGATCCATCTGGTGATTCTGGGCATCTTCACATTCTGTTTCCTGAGGGATATGCTTCTGACCATCAGACTCCTGGAGGGAAGGACTAGCAGGGGAGTCCAGAACATTCTTTTCCAAACCAGAGGCACCACTAAGATGCTTATCATTCTTCATCTCAACCAGAGACTTAGAAGGAGACAGCTCAGAGGGCAGAGAGGCTTTCTTAGATTTAGAAGGCTTAGTCAGAGACCCCACAGACTTCCTCTTTCTTATCTGGGCAGGGAAAGGGTTGGGAATATGATCTCTGGCATAATCAGCTATAAGGAGGATAAGACCGACATGGAGAATAGGGGCATTCTTCATTCTGTAGTCAGAAATGCTCTGGTTAAGAGACCAGAGGAGAAAGAAGGGGAAGGAAATACGTATCTCATGTCTAAAGTGATTAACTAGGGCAAAGTGATAATTATAGACCCTAGAGAATCTACCCTCAAGAGTAAAGTATTCCATTATAACTTTAATAACAGAACCCCAAATTTTATCAATATTCTCCATTTCGACATTGTCTTTCTTACCTTTCACCAAAAGAGCCCTCTCCTCATCAGTGACAGGAAATTTCTTGTAAGCTCTGGTTCCCACTTAGACCTCTTTAGAGAAATTCAGACCATCCAACAGAAGACCGGTGATGTTAGAAAAGACCTCGAGGCTGAGTCTAAACGATTTGCCCACAATATTAACCGTGCCCTTATCCCATCCCTCTGCGAAGGCTTTAGAAACTTCAGAATAAAAACCATGAAGTCTCTTAAGAAAGCGGTGAACCTGACCTTTCTTCAAAATTCTCCACACTTCCTTTTCCTTCTTCCACTTGCATTCTGCAGGCTCTTCCCTTCTGAGATCACCACCCATGACTACAATCTTCACCTGCTCTTTTTTCTCAGGCTGGGAAAAGTTATTGTTTTGATTAATCTCAATCTGGTTAGATCTTTTAATCTTAGTCACATTCCTCTTCACATGCTCGAACTGGCCACAGATAGAAATAATAATAGCTGCGAGTATTAAAGTTTGTGCTTTCATGATTAGGGTTAAAAACCAAATCTTGGATATGTACTTCACCTTATTTTGGCCGTCATTCCAACTCCTCCCAATCTGAGATGAATTAATTAGTATCATTAAAAACCCTTTTAATGATACCTTCTTTATGCCTGATTTTATCATAATTGATAATTGATTTGACTGCTTCATTACTCATAGGTGTGCCTTTCCATTTTTTAATTCCGTCACTTTTGGCTTCAATATTGGCAAGACAATCAGCCACCTGATTAGTCTCCCGATAATTGTGAGATATATGGAAAACATAGGTACCTTGGGGTACCTATTTTTATGTAAGTATTCCTTTCAGATTAAAAAATGTAGGGGCCACTTTACAAAGAGAAATGGATGTAGCCATTGACGATTTAATAAATTTAATCATGAAAGTCTACCAAGATGATCTCACTACATATTATAAGAAAGCAGAAGACCATTGTAACCACTTGGAATAGATCTTCATAAGGGCTTTAGAATATGGCATATCACTCAATCGAAAGAAATATCACTTTGGGGTTACTAAGGGAAAACTATAGGGGAATTTTGTATCAAAGGACAGAATAAGAATTGATCCAGAAAGAATAGAATCCATTGATAAAATTCCTATTCCAAAAATGGTCAAAGAAATTCAATCATTTTTTGGGCAGATTAATTTTATAAGAAGGTTTGTATCAAACTTTGCTGAAATGGTTAAACCTATTGCCAAGATGTTGAAGAAGGGAGCAAGCCTAAATTGGACTGCAGAAGCTATTGATGCATTTGTGAATATTAAAAGGGCAATCAAAGAAGCTCCTGTCCTAAGAACCCCATATTTTACAAAGCCTTTTTAGATGTTCTCTTTTTCTTCTTTTCATACCATTGCCGTAGTCATGCTACAAAAGAATAATGAAGGACATGATAACCCCATCTCTTTCTTTAGCAAAACATTGAAAGACGTAGAGCTCAAGTATGATATAATAGAAAATCAAGCCCATGCATTGGTGAAATTTGTGAAATATTTTAGGCCTTACTTGGTAGGAGGTGAAGTGATTGTGTATGTCCCAAATGGTGTTGTCAAATATATCTTTTGACAATCTAAGGCGACTAGAAAAAGGTGCAGATGGATAAATCAGGTTCAATAATTCAATATTAATATCAAGATTATGAAAATTGTGAAATGGCAAGGATTGACAAAACTTATGGAGGAATCTAATTTTGAGGCAACACAAGTAAATTGTGTAAATCTAGAAGGAATGATTACCAGCATTGAAAGAGTCCCCTGGTAAAAATATATAGTTTATTTCTTGAAGTCTATGGAGTTTCCAACCAAGCTGAATGATAATCAGAGAAGATCATTGAAGTTGCAGGCCTCCAGGTACATTCTGATTCAAGGTGATTTATAATGGAGAAATTTTGAGGGCATTTTTATTTTTTGTTTGGATCAGTATCAAGATGAAAAGGTCTTAAAGGAAATGCATGATGGTATATGTGGAGGAGATTTTTCAGCCAGGACAACTACTCATAAGATTTTAAGAGCAGGGTATTGCTAGTCATCCATGTTTCAAGATAGTTTCAAGTATGTCCAAAAATGTGAAGCTTGTCAAAATCATTTTGGTAAATTGAATTATCAAGGAGCATTTCCACTCGGGCCTATGCAAATTGAGGAACCTTTTTCTATGTGGGTTTTAGATTTTATTGGTGAAATCCATGAAAAATCTAGCAGAGGTCACTCCTGGATCTTTTGTTGGATGATATCAGTTTTGGTTATCGATCATGCTGTTGATATTCATGTTTTGTCACTGATGTCAACATATATTTCTATGGAGAAGACAGACTGACTAATTAACTAGAATGAGTGTATAGACACTATATGGATGATTCAGTAGGATTGAAGTTGGATTTATGTAGAAGGTTGTGTCCTAACCTTACTCCTAAGGTCGCTTGACTTTATATTACATTATGTGGATGTTACAGTTCATTTGGTGAAGACTATTATTTCTGGATTGCAACTATGATTCTAGATAGAGAAGGTCTCTCTGTTCCTGGTATATCTTACTGAGGAAGATATTTCAAAACTTGTGAGCTTACTGACAGAGAGCCAACATATGATAGTGAAATGGGTTAAGTTTGATTTCTATTTGGGTACTGATGACGTCAGCTGTGGCATGTGTTCTGGAGAAGACCTATTTCCTGGCTGACTTCAGAATTGTAACATGTGGAAATTAATTATGAAAGTGGATTACAGATCTAGAAGTATTTGTGATGAATTGTAAATGTTGTATACTTGTTATAGGTACCATGTGTATCTTAGCAAGGGCGTATGTAATTATTTGTATAATGGGAAGCCTTAATTGGCCGACCTAGTTAATTATGTATTAGGAAAGCTTAACTGGCCGACCTAATGGGTTATTGTAAAAGGGTATATATGAGTGATATTTTCATTTGTGAAAAGTGTGGAAGAGAAAGAGAAGAGCAGAGATTTGTGAAGCTGTGAAGCTTTACTACTGGATAGAGAGCAATGTTGATACTTCATTGGAACTGATCAAGCAAAGATAGTTTCTATTAGATAGTTCACTGGATTGTGTATTTTCTATATAAACTTGATGCAGATTGTAAATCCTTGAGGGTGGATTTAACCTTCTTTGGGCAGTGTGCCTTGGTAGTGAGCCTACTATTTCCTTTGACTCCTAACAGGGTTTGTCTCCTAACAGGGACTATGTACTGTAATGTTTTAACAAGCTCCTATCAGGGCTAATATCTTTTAACAGGGATACTATAGTCTTAGTAAATTATTTGTGGGTATTAATTCCCATCGGGGTTTTACCTTTAATAGGGTTTCCTCATCAACAAATCTTGTGTTATGGTGTTGTCTATTACTATTTTATTATTTACATTTGTTGATATGGTTAATAAAGTTTAAAGTTTAAAGTTTAATAAGCTATACTACAACTGATTCACCCCCCCTCTCAGTTGCCTTGTGGATTATTATTCCTAAAAATTGGTATCAGAGCTACTAGTCCTCAGAGAGAAATTTTAACAGCTTGAGGTGATCCTTAAGATGACTTACTATAGGAAGCACAGTCTGAAGTTTGATCCTGAAAACTTTGACAGTTGGCAGAACAAGATGAGAACACATTTGATGTGTCTAGGACTTGACTACTAGATGATCATAAAGAAGAAAGAAAATTTAGCAACTAAGGATGAATTAGATAAGGTGAGTAATGATTAGAAGAAGCTATTTTCATGTAATATGGTTGCAAGGGAATCCCTAATCAGCGCTCTATCAGAAGGAGAATTCACTGAAGTAAAGGACTTGGACTCTGCACATGAAATCTAGTCAAGACTAGAAGCACTATATGTTGGAGACAAATTTACAAAGCAAGCAAAGTTACAAAACTGGAAGATAAAGATTGAATCATTAAAGATGAGAGAAGATGAGAACATTAGAGCATATGCACAAAGAATTACTGAGGTGGTGACTGGTATTAGGAACTTGGAGGAACTTACAGTGAAGAAGAAGTAATTGCAAAGATATTGAGATCTTTGACATCTGCATACAAAACCAAGGTTCAGGCTATAGAGGAGATCATACCTTTGACACCAAACTTCACCAAAGAGATTTTGATTGGAAAACTAACTAAATTTGAGGCCACATAATTGGGAGACACTTTACCTAAAGTTGAGTCACCATTCAAGGTAACCGTGCACAAGAATAAGAAGACCTTAGCTGGAAATGCAAGCACAAGTTGTAATGATCTGAGAGAAGAACTTGGAGCCTATGCTAATGAATGGGAATGTATACAGGAAAAAGAAAGGAAGCTAGATGAACTTGTTACACTAATTTCCAGAAGAGAAAAGAGAGGTAAGGGTAAGTTTGAAGGTAAATTACCTTTGAAATGTTTTTCATGTAAAAAGATCAGTCATTTTGCATCTAAATGTCCTACAAGAATTCCAAAGCACAAACCTAAGTTTTTCAAGTCTAAGTTCTCAATGGATAAGGAATGCTATTATGATAGTGAAGTAATATCTGATAATGAGGATGATAAATTTGATGAAATTGGATTCATTTCTATTAAGGACGATGAACCTATGCATGAGGAAAAAGCATTAGTATCTCGAGTTGAAAAGAAATTTGAATGGGTCATAGATAGTGGTTGTTCACATCATATGACTAGAGATAAAAATAAATTTGTAAGTTTGAAGAAGCATGATGGTGGTGTTGTTAGATTTGTTGACAATACTCCTAAACTTATTATTGGGATTGGATCTATCTGATTGGATGGTAAGACTAACACTGACAATGTACTACTTTTTGATGGACTCAAGCATAATTTTTTGAGTGTTGGACAACGAGTGGACAAGGGTTATCAACTAAACTTCATCAATGGGAAATGTTCTATCAAGAGTAAAATAGGAGACTTGATAGAATCTGGTACTAAATCTAGAGGTAATGTATTTGAACTAAACACATCTGAAGCTACTTGTTTTATTACAAATATTGATGATAGCTGGTTATGGCACATAAGATTTTCTCATGTTAATTTTGACAACATTGTGAAGGACAATATGACAAAAGAAGTAAGAGATCTACCTAAAATTGTTAAGCCATCTAATACTATGTGTAGAGAATGTGTTATGGGGAAACAGACTAGAAGCACTTTCAAGAGAAAAGCCTATTCAACAAAAGGGAAGTTTTATCTGGTGCATACAGATCTATGTGGCCCTACAAGAACAAGATCATACTATGGTGAAAGGTATTTTATACTCTTTATTGATGAATTTTCTAGAATTATGTGGGTTACATATTTGAGAGAGAAATCTGAGGCATTTGACAAATTCAAGTTGTTCAATGAAAAATTTGAGAATGAATCTAGTTTAAAGATGAAATGTTTGAGATCAGATAGAGGAGGATAATTTACATCAGAACTGTTTAACACATATTGTGAAGAAAATTGAATACATAGACAAAATTGAGCTGCTAGAACTCCACAACAAGAAGGCATAGAATACGAAGAAACATTCACACCTGTTGCTAGACTTGAAGCTGTGAGACTATTCCTTGCTTATGCTACACATAAAGACTTCAAAGTGTATCAGATGGATGTGAAATCTGCATTCTTGAATGGTGACCTAGAAGAAGATGTGTACATTGAGAAACCTAATGGTTTTCCTTTGACAGATGATGAAAACATGGTTTACAGACTGAAGAAGGCACTGTATGGACTGAAACAAGCACCGAGGGCATGGTATGCAAGACTAGATAAACATCTACTTCATCTTGGTTTCAAAAAAGGTAATGCATATAGTAATTTGTATTTAAGAACTGATGAAGATGGAATCTTAATTATAGAAGTTTTTGTTGATGATGTCATTTTTGGAGGAAATCATAAAATGAGTAAGAAGTTTGCTAAAGAAATGGAGAATGAGTTTGAGATGTTAATGATTGGTGAGATGAAATTTTTTTTTGGTTTGCAAATGAATCAGAGTAAAAATGGCATATTTATATCTTAGACCAAGTACCTTAAGGAAATGTTGAATAAATTTGGAATGGAAGATTGTAAACATAAAGGTACACCCATGATAACAGGGAACAAACTAACTAAAAGTGATGAGACTCAAAGTGTTGGGCAGACTAAGTATAGGTCAATGATTGGAGGCCTACAATATTTGACACACACTAGACTAGATATTACCAACGCGGTTAGAATTGTGGCTAGATATCAGGCAGATCCTAAAGAAACACACTTTGCTGCTGTGAAAATAATTTTTAGATATCTGAAAGGAATAGCAGAGTATGGATTATGGTATGAAAAATATGATGATTTTACTTTGCAGGATTTTATTGATACTGATTGGGTAGGTAATGTGGATGACAGAAAGAGCACAAGTGGTGGTGCATTTTTCCTTGGGAAGAGATTGGTTTCCTGGTTAAGCAAGAAGCAGAATTGTATTTCTCAATATACTGCTAAATCAGAATATGTAGCTGCTACAATTAATTGCACACAAGTTGTTTGAATGAAACAAATGTTGGAAGATATTGGAATAATTTTGAATTAGCCAGTGGTTATTCATTGTGATAACACAAGTATAGTAAACATGTCAAAGAATCCTGTAATTCACTCAAAGACTAAAAATATTTCTATGAAGTATAACTTCTTGAGGGAGAAGGTAGCTGCTAAGGAGATTAAACTAAAGTACATAAGCACAAAGGAATAGATAGCAGATCTATTTACTAAAACTTTGCCAAAAGATGCTTTTAAATACCTCAGAGGTATGCTTGGGGTGATGGCCCCTCCCATTGGTAATTAAAATGATGCAGACATGCATCATTCTAGTGGATCTCAGAGCTATATTATTCTCTAGACTTGATGTATGGATCTACTCCTTAAGGGGAGTGATCGTAGGAGAACACTATGGAGCACATTTGGGTGATCTTGCACCTGCATGGAAATGAAGATTTGAAAAAGCTACTGAAGAATATAGATGATTTATGGCACCCTTTGCTATTTTTTCCAAAGGGGGAATGAATCTATGAGAAAATCCCTACTGTTTTGGGAAATTTATGTTGAGGATATTGAGAAGATTGTATTGAGAGAGAGAGTACTTTTGGGTTGATGCATATGGATTTTTTCATATGATGCCATCAATGCCAAAGGGGGAGATTATTGGATGATATTAGTTTTGGTTACTAATCATCCTGTTAATATTCATGTTTTGTCATTGATGTCAACATATATTTCTATGGAGAAGACAAACTGACTACTTAACTAGAATGAGTGTACGAACACTGTATGGATGATTCAGAAGGATCAAAGTTGAATTTATGTAGAAGGCTATGTCTTTACCTTACTCCTAAGGTTTCTTGAATTTATGTTACATTATGTGGATGCTACAGTTCATTTGGTGAAGACTGTTGTTTCTAGATTACAACTATGATTCTGGACAGAGAAGGTCTCTGTGTTTTGGGTATATCTTACTGAGGAACATGTTTCAAAACTTGTGAGCTTATTGATAGAGAGCCAACATATGATAGTGAAATGGGTTGGGTTTGATTCATGTTGGGTACTAATGACATTAATTGTGGCGTGTGTTCTGGAGAAGACCTATTTCCTGGCCGACTTTAGACTTGTAACGTGTGGAAATTAATTATGAGAGCGGATTGCGGATCTGGAAGTATTTGTGATGAATTGTAAATGTTGTATAATTGTTATAGGTACTGTGTGTATCTTAACAAGGGCTTATGTAATTATTTGTATGATGGGAAGCCTTAATTGGCCAACCTAGTTAATTATGTATTAGGAAAGCTTAACTGGCCGACCTAATGGGTTATTGTAAAAGGGTATATATTAGTGATCTTTTCATTTGTGAAAAGTGTGGAAGAGAAAGAGAAGAGTAGAGATTTGTGAAGCTATGAAGCTTGACTACTGGATAGAGAGAAATATTGATACTTCATTGGAACTGATCAAGAAAAGATAGTTTCTATCAGATAGTTCACTGGATTGTGTATTTTCTATATACACTTGATATGGATTGTAAATCCGTAAGGATGGCTTTAACCTTCTTTGGGTAGTGTGCCTTAGTAGTGAACCTACTATTTCATGTGACTCCTAACAAGGTATGTCTCCTAATAAGGACTGTGTACTATAATGTTGTAACAAGCTCCTAACAGGGCTAATAACTTTTAACAAGGATACTATACTCTCAGTACATTATTTGTGGGTGTTAATTCCCACCAGGGTTTTACCTTTAACAGGGTTTCCTCATCAACAAATCTTGTGTTATGGTGTTGTCTATTACTGTGTTATTATTTACATTTGCTGATATAGTTAATAAAGTTTAAAGTTTAATAATATATACTACATAGGATATTTGATCCTTTATAGGATGGTCCATATATAACCAATAGAAAGCCCAGTAGAGATTCTTATTATTTGGAGAAAACTTTAGAAGATATTTAGGATCTACCTATTCATGGCAATTTCCTTAAGAATTTTTTAATTAAATAAATATCTCTTCAAAATTGTACCATAGTTTATCTTTTTCATGTTTTAGTTTTTCTGGTTGTTTTATGTTGTGAAGCTACAAAAGGGTCTTCTCACCTAGAGAAGTCATGGATTCTTGAAGGAATTCAAATGAAACACCTTCTCCCCATAAAGAGCCACTAGTGGGACTGATAAAAATAACATTTTTTTCATTTTCCTCAAATGTTTCCTGAAAAGATTCTTTCAAATTTAAAATTTGTAGCTTTTCGCTATTTTTATAGTCACATTTGAAGGCATTTCAAAATACAGACAGGTGCTATTTCACTATTAGTAAAATTTGATGTGTTTGAAATAGCGACATGCGCTATTTCACTGTTGAATAAAATGAGAGTTTACAATTTGACAAAAATTTGGGGTTTCATATTTTGAAGTTTCTAGGCAGTATGAAATGATGACATATTAATTATATCAGCCAGACAAGGTGATGGATAGAAAAAAATCATTTTGCATGAAGGAATTGTCATTTTGAAGTAAGAGTTGTTAATGTGAACACCACTGCAGAGTAGAAATTCTAAAAATATTTCAAGCAAACTGGGTTGTTGGTGCGCAGAAGGCTGCAAGATATTTTTTGAAGTTGTGGGTAATTAGTGAGTTGAATTTTATCTATTTTTTATTTTGATTAGTTATATATTGTATTCATATCTAGGAATAAGAAGGAAGTGGTTGTAGGAGACAAAATCATGCATCCTCCACAGTATACCCTATTAAAAGTGTTGCAGCAATCTCAAGACGTTGGGTCCAAGAGTATGTTTGGTGAATTTGAAGAGGCATGGATGTGAACAGATGGAAGGTTTTTGCTTCCCCTTTTGGAGGGAAACCACAACCGTGTAGTATAAATTATAAAATGATTGAAAGTGGAAAGAATAGACAGTGTAATTGTTTTTTGATAGTAATAAAATATACCATATTTTCTTGTCCAATGCATGATTAAAGTTTCTAGATTTGTTTCTCTGTTATAATATATTTATGAATTGCTTGTTACCTTCAATACTTGTGTGGATATTTGAGGTCTTGTAATATCAATTTGAAGCAAATAGGAGATCTAAGTGAAGTGTTATCCTTCTATTTTTCTATTTAACTGGTTCATTTGATAAGATTAAATTCAGTTAGACAAATTCATTTTATGGGTTCATTTTATCTACATTGACAGAATTGGATGACTGATAATATCAATCACCTTTGTTGGGGGTATTGTCTTTTAGAGAGAGAATTAGGAACTTAGATAAGTTAACCTTTACACAATTAGATAGGGGAATGGCCTATTAATGTTGAAGGAAGCAAGAAAATACTTGAACTCTTGAAATAAGATTTTATCTTTAAGTAGGAAAGGTAGTAGTAAAATAATAGTGGTGAAATACGAAAGGGCTCTTCTCTTGAAATTTAGGATTTTCCACCCCAAGTTCATGAGTTGAAGGGAATCATTTATATCTTCTATAAAAAAAACTCAGATTTGAGAAAGATACTAAGATTGGGTGTACTTGCCCAGGTTTTACAGATCCTGAAGAAGTAGGGGATTGTAATCAACTTAGAGTTGAATCCTGCCATTTGGCCATATCAATTTGGAGGGTATTGATAATATATCCTAGCAAGCTTTGGTTCCTTCCAATATGTTGATTTGATATCCAACATGATCCACAAAGGGATACAGTTACATTTATACAATTTATCAACCTTAAAAGTATAAACAAGGTCGGATCAACCCTTAACACCTTATTACAAAATATCTTTGATCAAATACAATATAATAAAAATGCAATCCAATGTATGTTGACCAAGAAATAATAATGATCCTATCTTCAACCTCAAATATACTAAAGCTCCAACAATTACTCCTCGATCATTCACAACACTCTAAACCATCATGTCAGCCAAGAACATAAAGAAAATTAACTTGCCAACTAAAAATCACCAAACGTAATCACACCAATCAATGCGATCCAACAACATGAATAGAAAACTATCTAGAAACATCACCAAGAACCATAAAATGCCATAGTAATGTCCACAAAAACTCTATCTCATAGTTCATCATCTTCTCTGAATGGATCACCGAGAACACTAACAACAACCTCTGTCAATCAATAAAAATAGCTTTTGAATCTCCAAATCATGAACCAATCGAGCTGCAGATACACATCCATATTCTAAACATGTCATAGGGTCCTTATACAAAAATATTGCAATACCAAACCATACTAAACCAAAATATACCAAATTGTCTCCATAGAACATCTCAGAATATGTGTATCAACTCAAAAACCAATAACCCACTCAAATTACCATGTAAACCTTTGTACATTGAAATGAATTAACTACAAACACCCCTGAATCCAATCATACATTTGCAACATATGATTTTCAATACAATAGCCATACCGAGCCAATAATCTCACTGAACATCATAGGAACACTATAAAAATAGTAGGAATGTGTTGCCATCGATGAAAAAGCATTAATGTCAACACGTATATGCATGATATTCCAAATATCATCTAACAACCACCCCATTTCACATTGATGGTAACATATGATGTGAAAAACAATCAATGCACAAATAAATCAAATCAACAACACTACCAACAATACCCTCAATATTATATTTTAGATTCTATGTAACAATATCTCCCCCACTTAGATGACTCTCTCTCCAATACTATTTTTCACATTACTATCTCTCCCCCTTTGTCATCAATGACAAAGGCACATATATGCACTTTAATCAAAGAGACCAAATATTTGAACAAGCATCTCTCCCAAATAAAATCTAAAAAAATTACTCATCAATATGTCTACTCTATTGGACGATGTTGGAATTGGATACTACTGATATTTTTGGCATTCATTTTTTGTCACTGATGTCAACCTATGTTTCTGTGGAGGAAGAACAGAGTGGTTATTACTATTGTATGATGACTGGCAGAAGTGTACGGATACTGTATGGATGAATCAGAATGAGAAAAGATGGGGATATGTAGAAGGATGTATTTTGATCTTATTTCTAAGGTAACTGGGCTTAATATTTCATATTAGATGAGTTACAGATGTTTTGGTGAAGACTGGTTTCTGGACCGTGACAATGATGTTTGACAGAGCGAGTCTCTATGTTTTGAGTATATCTTATAGGCGATGATGATTCAGGTTATGCAAGCTTAAGGGATGATAGAAGATATGGTTAGGAATTTTTTTTATGGGTTGCAAGTCGTATGAGTGTTGATGATGTCAGTTATGGTGTGTATTCTAGAGGAGAGCAATTTGGAGCCGACTTCAGAGATGTAGCGTGTATTGTAGATTGTGAGCATGGATTATGAATCTTGGATTATATCTAATGTATTTTAATTCATGTATACTTTTTTATGTATCGTGTGTATCTTAGCAAGGGGTTAAATAATTATTTACATATTGGGAAAACTTAATTGGCCGACCTATTCAATTATTGTAATAGGGTATATATGAGAGATCTTTTCTTTTGAAAAGATGTGTGTATGTATGTATGAAGAGACAATGAAGTGTGGAAGCTACGAGCTTGATTTTCTACTAGATGTAGAGTAGAGGATATAGTTATTGTACTTCATTGGAACTGACTAACCAAAGACAGTTGCTATCAGATAGTTCACTGGATTATATATTTTCTATATACATTCAAGTATTTCAGACTATAAGTCCTTAAGGGTGGCATTAACCTTCTTTAGCTAGTGAGACAACCATTGTTCTTGAATCCTAATAGGGTTTGTCCTTTAACAGGAACTGTGTACTGTAATGTTGTAATAAGCTCCTAATAGGGCTAAATCTTTTAAAAGGGATACTATACTCTCAGTACATTATTTGTGGGTGTTGATTCCCACTAGGGTTTTACCTTCAATAGGGTTTCCTCGATAATAAAGGATTTTGTTATTGTTTAGGTAGTTTATGTGTTATCATTTGGATGAAAGTTTTGTTTATAAAGTTTAATGTTTAATAATCTATCTCACAACTGATTCACCCCCCCCTCTTAGTTGTGTTGGTGGAGTGTTATTCCTAACAATTGGTATCAGAGGTACTAGTCCTTAGATAGAAATTTTAATAGCTAGAGGTGATCCTGAAGATGACTTACTATAGGAACGATAGTCTATAGCTTGATCCTGATAACTTTGACAGTTGGAAGAACAAGATGAGAACACGTTTGCTATGCTTGGAAATTGACTACTAGATGATCACTAAAAGAAAGGAACAAATGAAAGTTGAGGATGAACTAGATAAAGCTACTGAAAATGAAAATAAGTTATTTTCATGTAACATGGTCACAAGGGAAGCATTGATCAGTGCAATTTCTTAAGGAGAATTTGTAGAGGCAAAATATTTAGATTCTGTACATGAAATTTGGACAAGATTGGAAGCAGTGTATGAAGGAGATAAGTTTACAAAGCAAACAAAGTTACAAAACTGGAAGGCAAAGATGGAAACATTGAAAATGAGAGATGATGAGAACATTAGAGCATATTCAAAGAGAATTACTAAAGTTGTTATTGGGATCAGGAACTCTGGAGGTACTTACAATGAGGAAGAAGTGATTGTGAAGATTCTCATATCCTTGGCACCTATACACAGAACCAAAGTACAAGCTATAGAAGAGATTATACCTTTGACACCAAACTTTAATAGAGAGATGTTAATTAAGAAACAAACTACCTTTGAGGTTGCAGAACTGGAGGATTCTCTACCTAAATTTGAGCCAACATTCAAGGTGACTGTGCATAGAAACAAAAAGACCTTATCAGGGATTGTGAGCACCAACAATAGTGACTTGAGAGAAAAACTTGGATAATATGCTGATGAATGGGAATATATATAAGAAGAAGAAATAAATCTAGATGAAGTTTTGGCCCTGATCGCTAGAAGATAAAAGAGAGGTAAGGGTAAATTTGAAGGAAAGTTACTTTTGAAATGTTTTTCATGCAACAAGATAGGTCATTTTGCATCTCAATGTCCTACAAGGGTTCCAAATCATAAACCTAAGTTTTATAAATCTATGTATTCAAAAGACAAGGAATGTTATTATGATAGTGAAGGTGTTTTTTATGATAAAGTTGTTGACTATGATGAGATTGGATTTATTGCTATTAAGGATGACGAACCTATACATGGAAAAAGAGCTTTAGTATCTTGTGTTGAAAATAAATCTGAATGGTTTATTGATAGTGATTTTTCATATCATATGACTGGAGATAAAAATAAGTTTGTTAGTCTAAAAAGATATGATGGTGGTGTTGTAAGATTTGGTGACAATACTCCTAAGCTTATCATTAGAGTTGGATCTATTTCTCTAGATGGAAAAACTAATATTGATAATGTATTACTTGTTGATGGACTTAAGCATAATTTGTTGAGTGTTGGATAGCTAGTGGACAAGGGTTAGCAATTGAAATTCATTGATAGGAAATGTTCTATCAGAAGTAAGTCAGGAGACATGATCATATATGGTACTAAATCTAGAGGCAATGTTTTTGAATTGAATACATATGAGGCTTCTTGTTTTATTGCGAAGGTTTGTGACAATTGGTTATGGCATAGAATATTTTGTCATGTTAACTTTGATAATATTGTGAAGGCAAGTATGAGTAATGCAGTAAGAGATATACCTAAGATTGTGAAAGCATCTAACACTTTGTGTAGAGAGTGTGTTATGGGGAAGCAAACTAGAAGCAGTTTTAAAAGAAAATCTTACTGTGCGAAAGGGAAGTTGGATCTGGTACATATAGATTTGTGTGGTCCTTTAAGAACAAGGTCTTACTAAAGTGAAAGATATTTTATAATTTTTGTTGATGAATTTTCTAGGATGATGTGGGTTACATAATTGAGAGAGAAAACTGAGGCATTTGACAAATTCAAGATATTCAAAGCAAAATTTGAGAATGAAACAGGCTTGAAAATAAAATGTTTGAGATCAAATAGAGGTGGTGAGTTTACTTCAGACTTGTTTAATACCTATTGTGAAGAGCATGGAATATACAGACAGACATCTTCTTCTAGGACACCACAACAGAATGGGATAGTAGAGCGAAGGAAAATAACAATATTAGATGCTGCTAGAACTATGTTACTAGAAGGAAATGTATCACATGTTCACTAGAGAAGTTGTTAGTACCACTGTGTACACCTTGAACATAATTCATATCAGAGAAGGTACAAGTAAGAAACCTTACGAATTATGATTTAATCACACTCCCTGTAAAATATTTCAAAATATTTGGAAGTAAATGCTATATCAAAAGAGATGATGAGATAGGGAAGTTTGATGCTAGAATTGTTGAAGGTATCTTTCTTGGTTATTCTACTAAGACAAAATCCTATAAATGTTTCAATCTAAGATTGAGGAAGTTGATTGAAAGTGATAATGTGAGGATAGATGAAAGGTTTCAGATTCAAGAGAGAATGTATGACTGTGGTCAGATTGCATAGATTAAGGAGGTCACTGTTGATCCTGCAGAACCTTTGGAGATTAATAGTAATTCAACTGAGCTTACTGAAACTCCTAAGACTCTGAGGTATGTTAAGAGGAACCATCTTGAAGATCAAATAATTGGTGATGAAAATAGAGGAGTGATGAGAAGATCAAAAGTAAGAGATTAAATTTGTTTGATTTCTCAAGTTGAACCAAAATCTACTGATGAAGGATGTAGAGATGAATCTTGGACTAAAGCTATGCAAGAAGAATTAGAACAGATAAAGAAAAACAACACATGGGAAATGGTTCGAAGGCCTAAAAACAAGAATGTGATAGGAACTAAATGAGTTTTAAGAAACAAAATGGATGATGAAGGAACAATGGTAAGAAATAAGGCTAGACTGGTTTGTAAAGGCTAGTCACAGCAAGAAGGCATAGACTTTGAAGAGACATTTTCTCATGTTTCTAGGTTGGAAGCAATGAGATTATTTCTTTCTTATGCTGCACATAAAGACTTCATGGTATATCAGATGGATGTGAAATTTGCATTTTTGAATGGAGATCTGGAGGAAGAGGTATACTTAGAGAAACCTGATGGATTTCCTTTGACAGAAGATGAAGACATGGTTTTCAAGCTGAAGAAAGCATTGTATGGACTTAAACAAGCACCGAGAGAATGGTATGCAAGACTAGACATGTATCTACTTCATCTTGGTTTTAGAAAAAGGTAATGTACACTGTAATTTATACTTAAGAATTGGTGAAGATGGAATTCAATCATAGAATTTTTTGTTGACGATATCATTTTTGGAGGTAATGATGAAATGAGTAAAAGGATCTCTAAAGGGATGGAAAATGAATTTGAAATGTCAATGATTGGTGAGATGAAATTTTTCCTTGGTTTGCAAATTAATCAGAACAAGAATGGTATTTTTATATCTCAGACCAATTATCTTAAGGAAATGTTGAATAAATTTGAAATGGAAGATTGTAAACATGTTGGGGTACCCATGGTGACTGGTTATAAACTTACTAATAATGATGAAACTGATAGATTTTTTTAGAAAAATTACAAGTCAATGATTGGAGGTCTACAATATCTAACTCACACTAAACCAGATATTTCCAATGCAGTTGGAATTGTGGCAAGAATGTAGTTGGAATTGTGGCAAGATATCAAGAAAATCCTAAAGAGACATACCTTGCTGCTATGGAAAGAATTTTTAGATACTTGAAAGGAACAATACAATATGGATTATGGTATGAAAAATCTGATGACTTCATTTTACATGCCTATACTAATGTTAATTGGGAAGGTAGTGTGGATGATAGAAAGTGTACAATTGGAGGAGCATTTTTCCTTGGAAAAAGGTTGGTTTCCTAGTTAAGTAAGAAGCAGGATTATATAGCTCAGTCTACTGTTGAATCTAAGTATGTTGTTTCTGCTATAAATTGCACATATGTTGTTTGGATGAAACAAATGTTGAAGGACATTGGAATAATTTTTGAAGAGCCAATGGTTATCCATTGTGATAACACTAGCATAGTGAATATGTCAAAGAATCCTGTAATGCATTCAAAGACTAAACATATTTCTATTAAGTATCATTTCTTGAGAAACAAGGTAGCAGAGAAGGAGATCAGATTGGAGTATGTTAGCACAAAGGAATAAATAGCAGATATATTTACAAAACCTTTGCCAAAAGATGATTTTGAGTATCTCAGAAGCATGCTTGGGGTGAGAGCCCCTCCCTATGGTAATTAATTGATGCAAGAATGCATTATTCTAGTGGCTTTCAAAGCTATATTATTTTCTAGACTTGATCTATGGATCTACTCCTCAGGGGGACTGATCGTAGGAACACTACAAAATATATTTGGGTGATTTTGTAACTAGTTATTACAGAAATGAAGATTTGAAAAAGCTACACCGTACAAAATATTGATGAAGAGTTATGGCACCCTTTTCCATTTTTGTCAAAGGGGGAGAGATTCTATGTGAAAATCCCTACCGTTTTAGGGAGAATTGTGTTGAGGATATTGAAAAGATTGTATTGAGAGAGTACTTTTGGGTTGATGGATTTTTCCATATGTTGCCATCAATGCCAAAGGGGGAGATTGTTGGATGTTTTTAAAATTGGCTACTACTGATGTTGTTGGCATTCATGTTTTGTCACTGATGTCAACATATGTTTCTATGGATGAAGAATAGACTAGTTATTACTGTTGTATGATGACTGATATCAGTGTATGGATATTGTACAAATGAATGAGAACAAGCAAAGATGGGGATATGTAGAAGGGTGTTGATGACATGTAACTAATTGAATGTTTGAAGATGTTAAGTTGATCACTAAAATGCAGAAAGATAATGTAAGATATTAAATCAGTTAATGGATTGTATTATCATTGATGTCAACTTGATATAATCTAATCAGTTATAATCAAAGTATCAAAGAATTAAGAGAATAAAAGAGATAAATATTATGCTTTCAATAATGCATAAAAAACAAGCATTCACTATGTGACTTCAAACACCGATGGCTAGTGGAACCTGACAGATAGAGATCACCGAAAGTCAATTCATAGTGATTCCCGAGCAAGAACACCGACAAGCATTACCGATGAGTAGAAACACAAGCATAACCAATGGCCAGAATCATAGTGTAAACCGATGGAAAAGCCCAAGGAGAACTGGAGTGTTGAACGAAACTTACAAAGAGTTAAAACACTGAAATTAACTTGAGTTCAGAAACAACAAAATATCTAGCTGGCAGAGCTAAATATAGACTTAACTGGTAGTTATCATTGTTTTCATCGACAAGATAAAGCTAGAGATAAGTAAAGGATTTAAAGTTGTTTTGTCCAGTTGAAAAGAAGATCTTTGCAAGATAAAACAAGATTTTTTCTTTAAATCTGATTGGCTAAGATTGCAGATCATGCCAAGATCAATAAAATCAAGAACCTAACAACGGTGATATCTTGTCTATAAAGAGACAAGTTAATTAATTATGAATTAAGGGGATTGAATGAAAAAGAGGATGCTGAAGAGAAACTGATGAAAATCAAATTCATACAGTCCTGATCAATCAAGCTGAGGAAAGAGCTAAAGTTTTATGTGGACACCAAGCAATAGAGCATAGTGTCACCAAGTAGAAGTAAAGTGGAGCAAAGGTATTAAAAGGACATATTGATCAAATTAGTTTTATGAGCTTACAATAGATCTAAAAATATGCAATTATAAGATGTATATGTGAATAGATCATATTGTTTCAGTTTAACCATTTATTCATAAATTCTCTTAACCGAGAGAGATTTAAAGATCCTTTCTATATTGTGATACAGCCCAAGGAGTATCAAAAAGTTTGATCATGAAGATAGCATGAGATGTCGGATACCTATTGATAGGCTAAGAGAGTGTTTGATCAAGGAAGGTAGCATAGAAATGTCTGATATCAAGTGATAGACTAAACTTTTAAAACCTCTAACAAGGTCACACCTAACAATGTGTTTGTAACCTTTAACAGGGTTGTCTCTTCACTGAGCTCACTTCCAAAGAGTGAAAATTTTGGGTTACTAGTCCCAAGTGGTTTTTCCCTTAACATGGTTTCTAAGTGGTTTTTCCCTTAACATGGTTTCCACATTAAAAATCCATGTGTCAATGTGTTTATGAGTCATTACTTTAGTGATTTTCATTAAACATAGATAATTTGGATTGATCGATATACTCTAAGTAATTTACTATTTTTTGGTAAATTAATGGACTACTATTTGGTAAACATACAGAATAAGGTTTAACAAAGCATTTCGAGCAGTAGTAATTTCATAAGTGTAGTTGAAGGCATTCATCTTATAGGACTGAAGATAACTAGAGGCTTAATATTGTGGTACTAAGTTTTTGGTTTGATTAATTGGAATATTTTTTAGGCCACTAATTCACCCCCCCTCTCAGTTATTACTAACAATTGGTATCATATCTTGTGTGCTTAGAAAGGGATTTTAACATCTTGAGCAAAAGATCACAAGATGAATAGACAAGATGTGCCCAAGTTGAATAAAGACAAATTTGCATCATGGAAAAGTAGAATAAGACTCCACCTATCAGGTATTGAAAATGATGTTACTCAATACCTTGATACTGAATATGTGTTTCCTATAGGACCTGACACTCTTGAGAAATTAAGAGTAAAACATGAGCATAATTGCATGATGATAAAACTTGCCTCATCACTCTCTGATGCTAAGTTTGAAGATGTCAAAATCTACACCTCTGCAAAGAAAATGTGGGATAAGTTGAAGCTGGTACATAGAGGAGATGCCAATGTACTAAGAGCCAAGGTAGAAAGCCTAAGAGGGAGGTTTGATGACCTAAGGATGAAAAAAGGAGAAAATATCACTCAGTATAGCTGTAGAATCAAAGAGGTAGTCAATGCTATCTAAGGATTTGGAGGTGTAATTGAAGAGGAGATAGTGGTAAGTAAAATATTAAGATCCTTACTACCTGTATATGCTATTAGAGTTTCTACTATTCAAGAAATGAGAGCAGTTGAAAATAATACAGTTACTCTAGATAGTCTAATTGGTAGACTGATTTCATTTAAAATGAATAACTTTGATAATAGTGTCTTACCATCCATAGAATCTACATTCAAATCTTATTTAAAGATAAGTAACTAAAGTCATAGACATGCTATTAGAAATGATAGTGAAATTGATAATGAGGATCAAGGACTTGATGAGATAGAAGCACTAATGGAAAGAAGACTGCAGAGAGGCAAAGGTAGATCCAAAGGTAAATTACCACTTGTATGTTTCAATTGTAAAGAGGTTGGAAACTTTGTTGTAAGATGTCCAAACAGAAGAAAAGATGATAGAGGAAATGATAGATCATATGAGAATAAATTTGATAGAAGTGATAACAGAGATTACCAAAGCAACCGACAATCTGACAAAAGAGATACCCGAGACTACAAGGACAAAGGGAAGAAAGATTTTTACCTAGCTGAGAATAGAGATGATGACACTGACACTGAATCAGAAGAAGACACTGAGATGGTATTTGTAGCCATGAAGGATGATTTAGATGAAGAAGAAGAAAGGTATATAACTGCACTCATATCTAAAGTTAGTAAGAATGATGTCTAGATCATAGAAAGTGGCTGCACTCACCATATGACCAGTGATAAAAAAAAAAGTTTGAGACTTTTGAATACTATAATGGTGGTATAGTAAGAATGGAAAATGATACACCTTGTCCAGTTGAAGGTAAAGGAACTATAATGTTGAATAAATTGATCAAATGTGAAAATGCTTACTGGGTAAAATGACTGAATTATAATTTGTTAAGTGTTTCATAGCTGAATAAAATAGGTCACTGAGTGGCATTTAAAAATAAGAAGGCAAAGATCTTAAATGAATCAGGAAGGTTGATTGGAACCGATGAGGAGAAAAAGGTAACCTTTTGTATCTTGATGACACTAACACCACTTGTTTAATAGCTAGAAATGAAGACATATGGTTGTGGCACAAAAGATTGTGTCATATGAATTTTGACAACATGAAAAAGATAAGCAAAAAAAGGAATGTCAGAGGCTTACCGAGCATGACTAAGCCCAAGCATATCATGTCCACGAATTATCAAAAAGATAAGATGAAAAAGTCTAGTTTCAAGAGTAAAACCCATACATCTAATGAAATTCTAGAATTAGTCCATACATATCTATGTGGACCCATGAGGGTAAAGAGTTACTATGGAGATAGGTATTTTATTCTCTTTGTTGATGATTATTCTAGAATGATGACACTCATGTTCTTAAAAGATAAATCACAAGAATTCAAGATGTTTAAATGGTATAAGGCTATGGTAGAAAAACAAAGTGAAAAGAAATTGAAATGCTTAAGGTCAGATAGAGGAGGGGAATTTACTTCACATGAATTCACTAACTATTGCAATGAGCATGGAATTAAAAAATAGGTTTCTGCACCGAGAACACCACAGCAAAATGGAATTGCTAAAAGAAGAAATAGATCAATTGTTGACTGTGCAAGAACATTGATGATTGAGAAGAGCATCACTCAAAATTTCTGGAGAGAAGCTGTCAATACTATTTTCTACACATTAAATAGAGTACAATTGAAGAAGGACACAAAGAAGACACCCTAAGAGCTTTGGTATGGTCATAAACCCAATGTAAGTTACTTCAAAATCTTTGGTAGTTAATGTTATATTTTGAAGGATGATAGAAATGGAAAACTTGATTCCAAAAGTGAAGAAGGTATCTTTCTAGGGTATTCAATCAAAACCAAGGATTATAAATGTCTTAACAAGTCATCTAACAAAATCATTGAAAGTGCAAATGTAAAAATAGATGAATTTGCATAAAAGAATGATAAGGAAAGTAGAAAAGAACCAGAGGAATACAATAGGTTTGTTTATACAGAACCTAACACTCTACCCGAGCAACAAAACATTGCTCCCGACCATCAGGTTGTAATAACCAAAAATCAGGAAAATCCTCAAGATGATGTTCTGAACAATGGAGATCAAAACACAGGTCAAGAAGATGATAAGAATGAGGAACAAAGGGCTAAACTGAAACTTGTCAAATATGTCAGAAGACATCATCCACATAATCAAATCATAGGAGACAAGAAGGCTGGAATGAGAACAAGAAGTAAGTCACTAAACACTAGATGTTTACTTTGTGATTTTGAGCCTAAATCCATTTACACTGCACCTGAGAATGAAGAATAGGTCAGTTCTATGAATGAAGAAATAGAACAGATTGAGAATAAAATCACATGGACACTAGTACCAAGACTAGATGACAAGAATTTCATCAGTACCAAATGGATATTTAGAAACAAGCTGAATGAGAATGGAGAAGTCACAAGAAACAAAGAAAGGTTAGTATGCAAGGGATATGCACAAGAAGAAGGAATTGATTATGGAGAAACCTTTGCACCCATTTCTAGAATAGGATTTATAATCTTACTTGCTTATGCTGCATTTGAAGGATTCAAGGTATACTAGATGGATGTCAAATCTGCATTTCTAAATGGAATATTGGAAGAAGAGGTATACATTGAACAACCAGAAGAGTTTGTTGATCTAGATAAGAGAAACATGGTATGTAGACTACATAAAGCCTTGTATGGATTGAAACAAGCACTTAGAGCCTAGTATGAAAGACTTCACTCTTATCTCATTAGCATAAAATTTGTAAGAACAAGTGAAAATAGCAATCTATACTTAAAAGAAGATACCGATGGTAATATTCTGATTGCTGAAATTTTTGTTGATGATATCATTTTTGGGGGAAATAAATTATTATGCAAATCCTTTTCTAATGAAATGAGCAAAGAATTTTAAATGCCTATGTTTGGGGAGATCAAATTTTTTATTGGTACACATATTCTTCAACAAGATGCAGGCATTTATATCACTCAGTCCAAATACATCAAGGAAGTGTTGAAGATATTCAAGATGGAATATTCTAAACCAGTTGGAACACCTATAGCTACCAGATGTAAGCTGACAAAAGAAGACAAATAAAATGAGGTAAATCAAACCTTATATAGATCAATGATTGGAAAACTAATGTATGTTGTTCATACTAGACCAAATATAGCACATGTAATTGGAATAGTTACAATATTCTCTGCTAATCTCAAAAAATCACATATGACTATTGTCAAGAGAATTCTTAGATATCTGAAGAACATCGAGGACTATGGCTTATGGTACAAAAGGGAAGGAAAATTTGAGCTACAAGTCTATACAGATGTTGATTGGGCTGGAAACATTGATGACCAAAAGAGCACAACTAGAGGAGCATTCTTGATGGGTGACAAACTTGTCACATGGATCAGCAAGAAGCAAGGATGCATCTCCCAGTCTACTACAAAAGTGAAGTATGTGGTTGCTACTATAAATTGCTCCAATATTGCATAGATCAAATAATTGCTAGAAGGTATAAATATGAAGATTATTGAACCGATAATTATCTATTGTAATAATACTAGTACAATTAACATTTCTAAGAATCCAGTCATGCATGCAAAGACTAAGCATATTGCTATCAAGTATCACTATCTGAGAGAACAAGTGTAAGAAAAGGAGGTGATACTGGAATATGTTCAATCCAAGGAACAATTAGCTAATATATTCACCAAGCCATTAACAAAGGATACATTTGAGTACTTGAGACAGAGACTAGGGGTCCAACCCTTGTCTATTGGTCAGTAAGCTGACTAGGAGGATGCATCAGCCTACACATAATCTAAAGATCATTCATGTTGATGCAAACACCAAGATGAACAACAACAGATAAATCTGTACAAAGCAAGGTACAAGTATGCACCGAACACCAGTGATATTGTATTGCTGATGGTTAGGTAAATTCAAGGAATATATTATATAAAGGGATGGAAGATGATATAAAAAATAATAATTTGGAATTGTTGTCAAGGGAGAGATTATTTCATTATCATAATGGAGTGATTATCTCATTGATCAGAAAAGATTATATCATTGTAAGATCTAAAATGAAGGAGGTGTTTGAAAGTGGTTCATTTAGCATAAAAGACCTTACATTTGAATATGTTATGGGGGTAAATAAGATGCTATCCTTCTATCCTTAGATATGCAAATGAAAGATCCACAGTGATTAACCCAAAAGGAAGGACCAATGCATGAATCAACCATTTAGAAACAAGAATAAAGAAGGAAGATCTTAAGTACCTATTTTATTTATTTGAATGTGAAATATCTTTAGATGGATTGATAACTTTGATTGAATTAAATAGGAGAAATGTACTAACCTTGGAATATTGCAGATCTGAATAATTCTATTTTCTAAAGCTTGTGTTGAGTTTGTGAAAATCTGAGACTGGATCTAGAATAGAAACGCAGAGACGAACAAAACCCAAAAATATTTTTCTATCCTAAAACATTTTTGATTTGTACCCTTAAGTCAATGTCACCATTGGCTAGAATTTCTGATTGCGCCCTAGGGTAAAATTGACCTAAAAAGTCTCAGACTAAAATTCTATTTTCAGATCCTAGAAGTTTGTTGAAAAGGGTATTCGAATCTCTATCTCGATCCACTGTTCCAAACCTGTACCTACAAGAAAAATGGTTTTATTGTTGGTGGAAGGGTTTGCCTTAGTCAAACCCCAATTTAGGAATTAACCTTGAAATCAATAATTGAAATAAAGAATGCTTGCAAGTAGTAGAATTAAATCTAATAATGAAGCTATGATATTCAAATAGATATACAATTATATTTTGAAGGTAAACAAGTATGTAAATATGAAAGCTTGGACTCAATTAGAAACCATAAACCTCTATGATTGTATGCTTGGAATCCACCTTTAAGGGAGAATGAATGAGTATTAAGGATGCACAAAGGATCTTGAAGGAAGATCACACCATCATGATGGATAGATCTAGGGTTTGAATGATGAATCTTGAATGCTTGAACCAAATCCCTTCAAAGGCTTGAAGCTTGAATCCTTGATCTTCAATGGAGAACTTGAATGCTTGAGAGGAAGAATTGAACACTTTGAAAGCTTGAAAACATGTAGAACAATGGATGCTTAAAATTTTATCTTGATGACTTCTTTAGAGGCGCTTGATCACACTTTCTTGGTTCTTTTACTTAGATGATGGTTAATGATTAGAGAGAATGAGAGGAGAAAGATTCCTTTTATATGAAACTAGGGCACAATCTTCTAAAGAGGCTGACATGAGAGAATTAAATTCCAATTAGACACATGCCCATAGAAGAGGACCTATATTAATATAATTTAAGAATCATCACTTCGGAACCCAAAACAACCAACTTGGAAGTGGGAAATGAGTTTTTTTATGACCTCTGACAGATGACAGACTTCTAGATTTGAAAGGGGGAACCATGTCAAAGTCGAGGTCATCCTTGACCTAGGTCAAGGGTGAGGTCGACCTTGACCCAGGGAGTCAAGACCCTTGGAAAACATACCAGTTGGGATGGGAGGTGTCCGGAGAGGCCCAATCAGGGTCCTAAACAGACACAGAAGTAAGAGAGGATGCAGAAATGAGGGGACAATGTGATGGTGGTCAAAAACACCCCTTAAGGAGGGCTAAATGTTCTTAACATGGAAGTGCTTCCATTTTAAGATGATACATTAAGCCCCCACTTTAACGGGAGTATGGAAATTGAAGATACTCGTGATAAAGTTAGAAGAAAGACTCTACTGGATCACAATGAGGTAGAACATCACTAAGTGATGCAGGAGCATCCTTGGTGTAAGGGAAATCTTGCATCACCCAAAAATATGTGTTTTTCTATTCAATAAGGGCTATTTTGTACAAAGCTGCTATTTTTGGAAACTTACTATTTTTAGTAAGTTGGTCATTTGAACTCAGAATG
>MU227886.1:276308-294627 GCA_018584345.1 Thuja plicata
ATGATGTATGCAATCTTTAATTGCTGATAATAGATCCTATTAAGCTTCATACATATAAGTAATCATCCTTCCATGATTGAATAATACCTTTATCTGCTCGTCGGTAGCCTCTGTGTGTTCTTGACAATTGATGTGATATTTTTCTAAACTTTGCATGAATTCTTCCTTCTTCTCCTTAGATGCTCTTCGTGGCTATCAACAAAAATGATCTCATAACTCACAATTGATTTGAATGTCTATTTATACTACATTTTGGCTCAATTCTTAATTCATGCTTCGCAAGTTAACTCTAGATCCAAGGTTTACAACTTGACCTTGATCTTTAGTTAGATATGTTTTAGATCCATTAGGATGATCTAAAACATTTACATAAAGCTTGCTTGACCCTCAAGTTATGATTTAAAACAAATTAAAACTTTATAAATAGAATTACATTGCTTTATCCATCATGTAAAACTCAGATCCACTTTTTGTGGGTTCTCTAATTGACTGTCGGTTCCGATGGTCAATTTTCTTGGTCATCGATGTTCCTTTCTTGAACTGGTCATCGGGTATGCCTTTTTTGTTATGCCAGTTTTGTTCTCAAAACTGTGTCGTCAGTAATGTTCTCAATATTATGTTATTGACCCGTCGGTGATGTCCTTTTCACTTCATCGGTGCAACACTTGTCAGTGTTCGTCGGTCAATTCCATACTTAGCATTTTCATGACCTCTTTATGTTCTATCGGGTATGCTTGTTGTTCGTTGGTAATGCTTGTAGTCTGTTGGTAATGCTTGTAGTATGTCAGTGATCTTTGTCAATGTTTTTCACTAAGTGTAATAATGGAAAAATTAATGTCACCAATCTCCCCCTTTGACATTAGTATCAAAAACATGAAATGTGCAACATACTGAGTGTATTAGTATGTACAACTGTGTATACTCCTTCCTTAATTATTTGAATGACTCCCCCTATGTATATGCTTTTTGTTCTGTCTGTACATACAATATACATTTCCTTTCCTCCTTTTTTGATTCTAAAGGCAAAGGTACTTACAGTTTGTCAAAAAGGTGGGAATGTGAGGACTTGATCTCCTCCATCATCTCTTCCCATTTCTCCTTCAGCATTTCTAGAGCCATGTGCTCTAGTGAAATTCGTACATGTATATCATAGATGGTGTCTACTACAAACATCTTGGGGGTTGCAATAAGATTTCTTGCATTAGAAATATGCTGCTGTAAAATTGTAAGATTAGGTAGAATGTGTGCCTATAGTTCTGTAATCTCACCTCTTAGTTGTGTTTTAGCATCCCATATTTCTTTCCTTAGCCTGTTAGCCTCTATGACCTTATCATGATGTGGCTTTATGCAGACTACATTTGAGGTTAGGCTTTGTGCACTTGCTGTGACATTAGAATCTATTTCTGCTAATTTGTCACTATTTTCTTTTGTAAAATTCTCAAGTGTGCACATCTTTTGAACTAAGGTGATTGCTTCAGCAAGAATTGGCTCTAATCGATCATTGATTTCAGAGAGCTTTACCTTGTTCAATGCCACTTCTTGGCTGATTTTATCAATTAACTTTTATTGGTACTTCTTTTCTGCTTGTTCTTCCATAGCTTGTTCTGCATCGATATTCTGCTCTGAGATTGCATCGGTAAGAACAACAATTTTTTCCTTAACTATAGCATTTGCTTCAAGTTTTACTTTAGAAACAAGTTGTTGGAGAATGCCTCTTACCTTGTCAAGTGCCATTGTTTCCCTGTGTTCTTGTATCATTTTCTTTTGAATGGATTTTCTTTGACATAGCACTCCAAACTCTTGAAGTTTATCACTATCCAAAGTGGTAATATCCTAGTTTGGAACTTCTTTCACTTCATCCAATGTTATAGCCAAGATGTCTTTCTTTATTGTTTTCTTCTTCTTCTTCTTTGGCTGGGTGGCAGATTGATGTACTACCATCTGTAAAGCATGAGATTGGGTTGACTTGGTAGGTGAGGGTCAAGAAGATGAGGCATCCTTGTGTATCTATTCTGAGTCCACCGACTGGTTTGGTGAAGACATCTCCTCATTTTCCTTGGGTGTATGAATAGATGTATCTTCTTTAATTTTGATACCTTCATCCTGCTTGACTCCTTCACTTTTATATTTTTTGTCAACCTTTCTCAATGTATCATCATATTTGTTATATGCCTCTTTGTTTTGATCTTTTGACACTTCTTGCTGGTTGCCGGTTGCATCCTTCATTTTTGTATCTGTATCCTTGTGAGTGTTGGATGCATCTTTGTTTTCATCAGTACCCATATCCTTGGGTATATTATCATCTTTCTTAGATGATTTATCCTGACTTGAATGAATATCAATAGCATCTATTAATATATTCATGTTCATCGGTGTATTGACTGTTGCAATGTTAATAGTTGTATCTTGTCCATCGATATTGCCCTTTGCAGCATTAATGTCTTCATCTTTTTGAACATCTACTGTCGGGTCTTGTCCTATAGTGGTATTGACAATGTTGTCTAACCATGATTCATCATTTATATCAACATCTAAGTTACCTTTTATTGACAATTCTTCTTTGGTAACTTCTTCATCCTCTAAATTGATGTGGATGGGGCTTGCTAGTACTTGATCATCATCACCTTCTTTTGGCCAGTCTTCATCTATAATGTCAGTCTATTTTTGGCCTGTTATTTGTACCTCTTCACTATCTAACTCAACTGTTGAGTTATGTGTTTTAGTGATAGTTTTCTTCTTATAACTGCTTTCCTCATCAGGGTTGAGTATGTTACTCCATATATTATGTGTTTCTTGTTCTAGCTCTATAAGCTTCTCTTTAAGAAATTTATAACCTCTCAACTTGGGTGAGAAACTTTTTCCATGATTTCATTGATTTCTTCTCTCTTTGATTCAGGAGGCATAAGAGAAACCAATACTCTTTCTATTATCCTTTTCTCCTCATGGAGTGCAAAAGTGAATCTAGAAGAAATTCTAATTAATAGTTCTTATGGTACATCCCATGTAGTGAATTGTAGTCAGACATAATAGTGTCTACACATCTTAGCTATAAGTGCATCTTCCATCTTATCCTATTCTACAGAATCCCATCTTAACCATTTCCTAATCTTAGGATGTCCAATAGATGTAGCTTCAGAAATATACTTACATATTTCATCAATGTCTTCAGTCAGTGATGTAACCTTTCCTATTTCCTTTGCTTGTTTTATAGTTTCAAGTTCATCCATAGCTAAATATTCTAATTCCTCATTAGTATGAACAAATTTTCTCCTTTTGGTAGGTTCCCTAGCTGGTTGTTTTTCCTTTAGTGTGACAGGTTTCCTCTTATACACCTTTCCTTTTACCATGGGAGAAGGAATTGCATCCTGTGTTGTTTGACTTCTTGTTCTTGACTTGTTTGGTGGAGGAGGAGGTGGTGAATCAGACTTCTCTTCCTATGATTCATTTTTCTCTCTTGTATCACCGATGGGAAGCTATTCCTTAGTGAGTTCCTCCTTACCCTCTTGTTCCTCTTCACCTTCTATTTCTTCTTCTCCTTCAGAAGATATGTTCAAGTTCTTCACCATTATTTTTTATTGTTTTACAGCCTTCTTGACAACAAGATTTGTTTTAATCTTTTGTTTGGCCTCTTCATAGGTACCAAATCTTAGTTTCTTGTTGTCTACTAGTTCATTTAATAGTGCCTTAATGCACTCATTGGATAATCCTATTTTGATTTCATAATCCAATTTTGAAAGCCATGATTTCCTTGGTACTACTGCTTGTATGTATGTAAAATTAGTATCTACCATGAAACATATTTATTCACAGTGTTCCTCTATCAGATTCTCAGGAATTCTAGTTCTTTCTTGCAGCATTTCCTTTATGGTTTTGAAATACTCATGCATAACTTTATCAAAATCTATTCCTAGTGATTCTATGAATTCACCTATCTAAATGGTTATGGGTCTGCTTGTGTCCCATGCAACTTTTCCAATGGAAGGAAAGTATTCTTAAAAATAAAAGAATATGCATATTATGAGGGAACCAAACTTACATGTGTTTGTCCTTGAAGACCTTATTGTGCACATGTTCTCTTCCAATTGATGTAATAGGATCTCTGCAAGATCCATCTTCTTCCCCTGTTTGATAATCTTGTATGTTGTGCTCATAGCAGTACTAGATATGTTGTTCATCCAGCTTGCTTGGAAGATCTTGTATCCAAAAACACATGCTCCAAACTTCAGCTCTACGTCGGTAATGGTGTTGACCTTTAGTGCTCTTTTATCTGACTTATCACTAGTCAATTTTTTCACTTCTACCAGAGATGGGTGCTTGTGAGCCTGTGGTTTATCGGTTGTAGGATAACCAGTAACCACGTGAATAACATCCTTTGTTATTACCTTTGGCTTTTTTAGCCATAGAGTCTTGTTGTAAACTCTTCTAAGAATAATCTTTATCCATTCTATTTTGAAGACCTTGGGAAAATGTAGTGCATTTGTGAGTCCCTTTACTTCCAAGTGTTTGTGCTCTTCTTTGAGCTTTCCAGCATCATCACATAGTGCCCTATAGGCATTATCTAGGTCTAGATCTCCTATCTCTAAGATCTTGTAGTGAATATAGGACCTTACATCCTCTACTAATAAAACCCTAGGTGGGATTCAGGAGAATGCTCTTGAATCATCAAGTTGTGAAGCTATTTCAGGGTGTAACTTTTATTTAGGTTCAAGACATGTTCCTCTACTGATAAGCTTGAAGGATTTCTTCTTATCCTCCTTAATTTTCTCTACTCTAGAAGTTGATGTCATCTTGTTTGCAATTTAGGGCTTTTTGTAAATAAAATAGTGCAATCGGTAAGTGTATTTACTTACATATTCTCTGTGATTTCCTGTGAATGTGAATGCTTTGTGTCAAATTGATTTCTACTAGGTCACTTTCTAATTTTCTCTTAAATCACTCTGGTCTACTCTGCTCTACTCAAAAATCATGGGTGCGAAAATGACTTTACCCATTGGGCTTTTATAACGTCTTTGTACCCTAAGTTGTCATTAATGCTTACCAACTCGTCAGTATATGAAGACTAATTTTGTCAGTAGAGACATTCATAACATCTTTGGTGTCTGTAAAAAGTGTCGGGGTAGCTAGCAGTTTTGGAGACTTCACCAATGATTGTCATGAGGTTGCGAAGACATCTTTTGTTGATTCTACATTCACTGATATCCATCAATTTACACAGCTTATGTAATGACCGATACATTCCGGTAAGTAGTGCTAACTTTTTTGTGTGTGTTCGCTGATGCAAATTGTGCCCAATAACCGATAGTTGCTTTCCCATAGTTTAGCAAATAACAATTTATTGCATCTTTATTCAGGCCTATATTACAAAATGAACTATGTGTAATGGAACCGATGCATAGTAAAACTTGTCATAATGCAGTTCCATACTTACTTGTGCAATCTAGTTGGATGTAGTGATGTCACCAGATCCATTGGACGAGGTGTCACCATTTGCATTGCTTTTTCTAGCACCTTCAGTGTTAGTGGATTTTACCCACATCTTGTTTCTTATTCTCTTGATGTCATCAATGGTATTTCCATTGGGATGTGTACTTGTGTCTATCAGTCTATCTTTGCAATATTTTATCACATGTCCAACCTTATGATAGTGCAAGCATGCCATACCTAGATTGGTCCAGTCTCTTGACCTTCTGGTCTACATTCTCATGCATTTGTCAGCAATATGACCATACCTCCCACATGTGCAATTTACCCATGTTTTATAGTCCTAAACATATGAGTTACCTACTCTTGTTGGTTTGTAGCTTCTATCAGTTTCCTTTGGTGTCCATGCCTTGTTGTTCTTTTTCCAGCATTCCTTATGAGTGTGCCCATTCATCTTGCATGTAGGATAGTACTTGTCCATATAGGTTTTTCTCTTTGGATTTGTCACTTTAGATCTGCACTCATGTGCTTTGTGTCCTTTCTTTTGACATTGATAACAATTATCAATAAAAGTAGATTGTGCTTGAGAAATACCTTTCATTTTGCTTCTGCAAATGTTTGAGGTGTGGCCTAATTTTCCACAGTGATTGCATGATAGCTTCTTGGATCTTGGGTTTGTGAAAGCATTCCTCTAATCTGGTTGATTAGAAGATTCACCATTCTCATTGTACCCTAATCCTGTGTAGTTTTTGACTCTTCTCTATCCATCAAGAAAATTATCCATCCTTTTGTTTCTATCCTCAGCCTTTTTAATTAATTCGTTGTGTTGATTCTGGACTTTGATTTTATGCTTCAATTTTTCATTCTCTTCTCTTAGCTCACCAATGATCTGTATCCTTCCAATGAGTTTTGTATTTAATCTATTTGCTTCTTGACTTGTAATAATAATCTGGTTGGTAACCTCATGGTGATGCTTAGTGAGTCTTAGAATCTCTGATTCTTTCTCTTGTAGTTTCTCTATAATTTTCCTCCTATCATCAATGGCTAGTGTTCTTTCATTTTTAGCTTTGCTTGCATCATTCACGACATCAATGATTTTCACCATTTGAGTCTCTTGACCAATTTGTAGCATCTTGATTTGATCTGTTAGATGTAGATTTATCTCTTATAGAGTTGTAATTTCTTCTACTAATGCATCTGAAGCTTTGTTCAGTGATGATTCTGTTGTTTCAAAGTAATCTTGTATTTCCAATTCTTTGTAGTCTTTCTCATTCAGTCTGGTTACCATAATCTTTCTTTCATCAAGAAATTTTCTCAGTTTTATTTTTGCCTCCTTATACTGTTCATATTTTATTTGCATTTGTAACTGCTCATTCTCAATGGTCATGTCCAGTCTAAACTTGTCCATTGCTCCAATCTTTTCTCTCAAGTCTTTAATCTTTTCAAGAGAGAGACTTAGCTCTGATACCAATTGTTGGAATTATATTGGAATGATGTACTAAGAGGGGAGGGGTGAATCGGTACCTCTAAAACTTTTCTTGGTTAGCCCATTAACCCTTAATCATCAGTTTGTAAATTATCTTATCTAACTGTTCATTTTTATTTATGTATATGCAATCATATCATAATTTATTTAGTATGTAACCATAACAGAAACATTCATGAAAATAGATAACACATAACACAAGATATGATATCGCAGAAAACTCCTGTTAGGAAGTAAAAACTATGGCGGGGATTGTTACCCACAAGACTTCACTATCTATAAATAAGAAGGGGCCAATTAAGGCTTACAATTGGTCACTTTTGATGACCTACCCTATTAGGAGTATTATAGTGGATACCTATTAAGATCTACTTCATTTGAAGCTTTAGCAACACTGTTAAGTGTACACTCTATTAAGAGATTTGTAAAGAACGGTTAAGTCCACCTTCTACAAAAGGATTTTAGATGTGATGCACTTGTTAGAATGCAACTACATAAGTATTTGATATGATGATGTATGCAATCTTTAATTTCTGGTAACAGATCCTATTAAGCTTATACATATAAGTAATCATCCTTCCATGATTGAATAATACCTTTATCTGCTTGTCGATAGCCTTTGTGTGTTCTTAACAATTGATGTGATCTATTTCTGAACTTTGCATGAATTCTGCCTTCTGCTCCTTAGATTCTCTTCGTGGCTATCAACAATAATGAATTCATAACTCACAATTGATTTGAACATCTATTTATACTACATTTTGGCTCAATTCTTGATTCATGCTTTGCAAGTTAACTCTAGATCCAAGGTTTACAACTTGACCTTGATCTTTAGTTAGATATGTTTCAAATCCATTAGGATGCTTTAAAACATTTACATAAAGCTTGCTTGACCCTCAAGTTATGATTTAAAAAAAAAAAAAACTCAATAAATAGAATTACATTGCTTTATCCATCGTGTAAAACTCAGATCCACTTTTTGCTGGTTCTCTAACTGACTGTCGGTTCTGATGGTCAGTTTTCTTGGTCGTTGGTGTTCCTTTCTTGAACTGGTCATCGGGTATGCCTTTTCTATTTTGTCATTTTTGTTCTCAAAACTGTGTCATCGGTAATGTTCTCAATGTTATATTATTGATCTGTCGGTGATGTCCTATATACTTCATTGGTGCAACACTTGTCAGTGTTCGTCAGTCAATTCCATACTTAGCATTTTCTTGTGATCTCTTTATGTTCTGTCGGGAATGCTTGTTGTTCACCGGTAATGCTTGTAGTCTACCAGTAATTCTTGTAGTCTACCGGTGATCTCTGTCAATGTTTTTCACTAAGTGTACTAATGGAAAAATTAATGTCATCAATATAAGTTGTATATGTGAATAAATCATATTGTTTCAGTTTAACCATTGATTCAGAAAGTCTCTTAACTGAGCAGCATTTAAAGATCCTTTCTATATTGAGATACATCCCAAGGAGTATCAAAAATTTTGATTATGAAGATAGCATGAGATTCCAGATACCTATTGACAGGCCAAGAGAGTGTTTGATCAAGGAAGGTAGCATAGAAATTCCCGATATCAAGTGACAGACTAAAATTTTAAATCCTCTAACAAGGTCATACCTAACAATGTGTTTGTAACCTTTAACAGGGTTGGCTCTTCACCGACCTCTCTTCAGAAGAGTGAAAATTTTGGGTTACCGGTCCCAAGTAGTTTTTCCCTTAACAAGGTTTCCACATTAAAAATCTATGTGTCAATGTGTTTATGAGTCATTACATTAGTGTTTTTCATTACATATAGCTAATTTGGATTGATTGGTATACTCTAAGTAATTTACTATTTTTCAGTAAATTAACAGACTGCTACTCAATAAACATATAGAATAAGGTTTAACAAAGCATTCTAAGTAGTAGTAATTTCATAAGTTTAGTTGAAGGCATTCATCTTATAGGACTGAAGATAACTAGAGGCTTAATATTGTGGTACTAAGTTTTTGGGTATATTAATTGAAATATTTTTGAGGCCACTGATTCACCCCCCCCCCTCTTAATTATTACTAACAGATGTATGTTGATCTTATTTCTAAGTTTGCTTTTCTTAATATTTCATATTGGATGATTTACAGATGTTTTGGTGGAGACTGGTTTCTGGACTGTGACAGTGATGTTTGACAGAGCGAGTCTCTGTATTTTGAGTATATCTTAAAGATGATGATGATTCAGGTTATGTGAGCTTAAGGGGTGACATAAGACTTGTTCATAATTTTTTTAATGGGTCACAAATCATATGAGTGTTGATGATGTTAGATGTGGCATGTTTTCTGGAAGAAACCTATTTGGAGCTGACTTCATAGATGTAGCGTGTATTATGGATTGCGAGTGTGGATTACAGATCTTGGATTATATCTGATGTATTTAAATTTATGTATACTTGTTTTAGGTACCGTGTGTATCTTAGCAAGGGGTTAAATAATTATTTGTATACTGGGAAAGCTTAATTCACTGACCTAATCAATTATTTTAATAGGGTATATATGACAGATATTTTTTTTTGAAAAGATGTGTGTATGTGTGTATGAAGAGACAAAGAAGTGTGGAAGTTGTGAGCTTTATTTTTTGTTGGATGTAGAGTAGAGGATATGGTTATTGTACTTCATTGGAACTAACCAAGTAAAGATAGTTACTATGTGACAATTCATTGGATTGTATATTTTCTATATACACTTGCATTTTAGACTGTAAGTCCTTGAAGGTGGCATTAACCCTCTTTAGGTAGTGAAGGTGACATTAACCTTCTTTAGGTAGTGAGCCTGGGCAGTGAGTCCACCATTGTTCTTGACTACTAATAGGGTTTTTTCCTTTAACAAGGACTGTATACTGTAATGATGTAATAAGTTGCTAACAGGGCTAAATCTTTTAACATGGATACTATACTCTCAGTATATTATTTGTGGGTGCTAATTCCCACCAGGTTTTTACCTTTAATAGGGTTTCCTCGACAATAAAGGATTGTGTTATTGTGTTGGCATTTACTGTGTTATAATTTGGATGAAATTTTTGTTTATAAAGTTTAATGTTTAATAATCTATCTCACAACTGATTCACCCTCCCCCCTCTCATTTGTGTCGGTGGAATTTTATTCCTAACATACTCCCCCATAGTAGTAGCCACTAAAAAATCAATCTAGGTTAAAGATATCCCCTATATTACCTCACATATACTCAAAAGAATCCTTTGGAAAGGGCTTCATGAAGACATCTACAAGCTGCTCCTTAGTAGACATGTACTCCAATTTTACTTCCTTCTCACTAACCTTCTCTCTCAAGAAATGATATTTGATAGATATATTAAATGTCTTTGGTTCTAATACTAGGTTCTTTGAGATATTAATTGTACTTGAATTATCACAGAAAATAGCAATAGGGTGATCATACTCAATTATGATATCCTTCAACATTTTCTTCATTCATATCACCTGTATAGAATTGGTAGCTACAACAACATATTTTTCCTATGTAGTAGATTGTGAAATGCAATTCTTATTTTTTCTCTACCATGAAACTAATCTCTTTCCTAAGAAAAATGCACTACCACTTCTACTCTTCCAATAATCCACATTACCATCCCAATCAACATTAGTGAAACACTCAATGAAAAATCATCATCCTTAGGATACCAAAAACCATAGTCAACTAGCCCTATCAAATATATCAGTATTTTTCTAACAACCATAACATGAGATTCCTTAGGTTCTTCTTGAAATCTAGCAACAATGCAAACAACATTCATAATATCAGGTCTTGTCTGTGTCAGATATAAAAATCCACCAATCATAGATTTGTATGTTGTATGATTTACATTAGGGGGCTCATCATCCTTTGTCAAATTGCATCTAGTCACCATAGGTGTACCAACTGGTTTTGAATCTTTCATACCAAATTTATTCTACAACTATTTCACATACTTAGACTGAGATATAAAAATTTATTTCTCTGATTGAGTAATTTGCAAACCAAGAAAGAATTTCATCTCACCAATCATAGACATCTTGATTTCTTTTTACATCTCATTAGAAAATTCTTTAATCAACTTATCATTCCCACAAAAAATGATATCATCATCAAATACTTCAACAATTACTATCATGATCAATCTTGAAATATAAGTTATAATCAATAGTACCTTTATTAAATCCAAGCTTCAACAAGTACTTGTCCAATCTTGCATGCCAGGATCTAAAGTCTTGTTTTAATCTATATAAAGATTTCTTTAATCAAAAAACCTTATTTCTCTGATCATTCAATGATAATCCATTAGGTTTCTCAATATAAACTTCTTCTTCCAACTCACTGTTCAAAAATGTAGACTTGACATTCATCTGATAGGCTTTAATATCTTTGTAAGTAGCAGTGGAACCCAAATTTATAGATCAATTTACATATCTAAATATCTAGGTTAAGTATTCTTTATACCTATGTCGATGAGATTTATATGTTTTGCACTATTATTTTACCGTAATGTTCTTAGTCTTATTTGTAAATTCATAATTATAGTTGTTGCATGTGTTTTTGCGGTCTTTTTTTATTTCATATTCTTGTGCAGATCCATTCGGTGATTAAAACCTCAACAAAGATCAACGGTTGGCATGATTCCGCAAACAGAAAAGTGAACAATCTTTATCCATTGCAGAATCACGCATTGTCACCATGTGTCCCATGCTTGCAAGTGCTCTGAGTAACGAAGGAAGATCTACAGTTAAATTTTGAAGAAGATCAACAACAGACGTAATTCCGCTAAGCATAGATGCATGCTGTTTACTATTCATGGGATCACGTATTGTTGCCACATGTTCTAGAACCACAGATGTTTTGAGCAATGAGACAACAAGGATAACACCTAGCAGTACCAAATTGGTCGAGCAAGTTGATAAGGGTGCATGTCATTTTGAAGCAAGATTACAATTTGTGCTACTAAAGATCCTTTCTTTTAGCACGTGAGTATGATAAACGGTGGCATTTTAAATGAGTGAAAAAGGTGATCGAGTTTTAAGGGAATCTTAAGGTTGATCCATGGTTAAAGCATGATAAATATTGGTAGTGGCTATGATCCCATGATTGGAAGATGCATTTTTTTTATCCTTCACGGGATCATGCCTAAACTACGCGTGTCCTGGACCCACAAGTTCTAAGTAATGATGATCGACTGTTAAAAAAGTGAAGGAATCGATGGCTGGCATGATCCCACAGTAAAAAACCAAATGTTCTTTATCCAACATGGAATCACGCGATGATGACATGTGTCCTCGACAATGAAAAGGATAAGATGCTTGGGTGGTAGTGTTGACATGGATTTCTTTATGTCATTTCAATATTTTAATTATATTTTATGCCAGTTAGGGTTTTGTCTATTATTTAATACGTCATTATCATTTTCCATGCAGGGTTTTGAGGATGAAAAATACCATAGATCCATTTGTTGATGAGATAATGTGATCTCTAAGACTGAAGGATGAGGACATGCAAATGTTCTTAAAGGAATATTTACGAGGATAGAGGATGCCAGAGTATGGTCAACAACATCGATGACTATGTTCTTAATGTTGAATTTGTTCAAGATATCAATGATAATATCCATTAACAAGCAGATTTTATATGGTTGCCAATGGATGAGCATGTGATTGAAGCACCATGATGATCATATACAAAAATCATTATTTAAACTATATCAAACAAATCACAAATGATTTCTTTTGACTGTGAATCCCAACAGTCAACAACCATTTTCAAACAAGGATGTAAATCATTCCTTAATTGTAACTATGATTTTTTAGTTGTTGATTTTAGGGTTAGGTTCTAGTTATGATGAGACACATTAGTCTTAATCTTGTACATATCCCTTGGATATTATATAAATAGGGATTCCAAGACCATGTGAATATTATTATTATTATCATTGTTATTGTTCCTAGTTTTAGAATTTGATCACAACTGCAACATGGACTTGAATGTACTATTATTTCAAAATTAATAAAAGAGAAGTGTTTTTTGTCTCACTTTTGGTAAGAAATAATTCATTTCAATTAGTCCCTTGAAATTATTGAAGGAAGATTCAATTTCTATTCTTGCAATGCTTGTGTAGAGATTTTACATGTCTCATATCCTTGTTTGATTATCAAGGAGATCGTGAAAACTTAGTTTTTCCAGCTTCTTGTCCAACTGGTCTCCCAACCAAAGGAGTTAAATTCATTTGAACTAGAAAGTATATAAATAGGCTTAATTTATCTTCATCAATAGAATTTTAATAGTTGATGGTGTTGGAATATATATTGTCTTGCAGGGTTGTACATAGGATTGAAATTGGATTGACTCTATTGCCCAAGTTGAAATAGGCACTAATCTTATCAATTATTGGATATAGTCATTTAGTTCATTGTTTAAAGTTGTTGAGATATTCTATCTAGCTTTTATTCAATTTACACATATTTTCAAATCATTCTTACAATTAAAAAAAGAATTTTTAGTCTTGTATTTTATGTTGTATTGGTTACAGTTTGATTTCTTTCAATTGCCCTTTCCATACTTGAGAGATCTTCTATAAAAAACCACCAACCAATAGATTAAGGTTGAGGTATAGGCCTACCAGCCTTGGTCCTGCAGAGTTAGAATTGCAGAAGTTCCAACCTTGCCTTTGGTTGTGACTTGTTAGTTGGCCAAATCACTTGGGTTTCTCAACATTTGATTGGCAAGTTCATAGAAAATCCAATCTGTTGATTTGAGAACTAACAGATTGGTGACTCTATTGGGGAGTTGTTATAAGAGTAGTTTCAAAATTTATGGTAAAGACAAACTCTACTGGGACAAAGGACTCAAAAGAAAGTAAGTATTTTCCTTCTGGCAAGAAGGTGGTGACTCTACAAATTTGATGCAATAATATTTTCATAAACTAAATTTTTTGTGCTAAGTATTCATGTGGGGTAGAAGATCCTTGCATCAAGATCAACTTGAATCAGGTTTACACGAAAGTTTGAGGAGAGGAAAGAAATAAGTTCCAGATATGTTGTGTACTTGATATAAGAAGTTTCCTTATAGGGAGAATATTGGTTTTAATGAAGAAAACCAATTTGCAAATCCAAGTAATTTGGAGGATAATATAAACCCATTCGGCTTTGAATATGTTGAAGATTAGAATCTAGTACAAGAGGCAAGAGAGGAAGTAGAATAATATGATGAAGAAGATGAAGAAATATTTTCTAAAATTAGTAAATTATTTGAATATGGTGAAAAGAATCCTAAGGTTGCTAAATCTCTTAAGAGGCTGCCTAGTGGAACATGGGACAGGTTAGAGATAAAGAAAGGTGATTTAGCTTTTTCACATGTTACTAAAAATAGTAGAGAAAGATCAAGAGGAAAGAAAACATTATAAATAACAACCCTCCACATAGAAATAATGGAGATCAAGTTTTTAACAACAATCATGATAATCCATTATTGGAACAGGAAAGTAGAGGAAGGTGTGGAAGAAAAATGATGGCAGTGAAAGAGGTGATCCTTGGAGACAACCAAATAATAGAGAAAACTATAACCAAGGTAATCCAAGGAAGAAAAACATGGGAGATCAATAGAGGGATGATCAAAATCACTGAGGCATGAGTCGGCAAGTTCCTAGAGGGAAAAATGAGAATTTCCATAATATGGATCAAAGAAGAAGAGCTCCTATGGTGATAGAAAGATATAGGAAACCAGATTTCAGTGGGATAGTTGGATACCCAAACCCTATATCAAATGAATTAAGAAATTTCATTCCATAATTTTTAGGAAATGGAGTGGAATCTACTGAGAAACATACCATAAATTTAAAAAACATTGTTGAGTAATTAGAGAACAATGAGGATCTTTTCATGAATTTGTTTGTCCAGTCATTAACTGAAGATGTTGTTGAATGGTATAGGGGGTTTCCTGATGGATCCATCTCAAGTTGGTGTGACTTTGTAAATCAATTTGTTGAGCAGTTTGGTAATCATAATGATACATCTTTTGCATCTCATGAATTGACTAGAATTAAAAAATAATTTTAATGAATCGGTTACAAAATTTAATAAAAGGTTTAATAAAGCCTTAAATAGAATACCAAGAGATATAAGACCTATTTCTTCTTTCTTGATTGTTTTCTATCTGTGTGTACTTGATAGAAAAACACATTACGAGATTAGATCACAAAGACCTACAACCTTGCAACAAGCTTTCAAACACTACTATTAAAAATGACAGAAAGGCTATTGAAAGGATAAATAAAAGGGGTGATACTAAATTATACAATTCAAAGTCCCCTAAAAGTGATGAAATAAAATAAATCATGGTTATGCTAAAATATCTAAAGGTGAAACAAGGTAGGAGTGATAGGTTGGCATTCCTAAAAATGATAGATTTAGATTGCAAGATATGCCCTATAATACTAGTTGGAAAGATGGTAAACCTGAAAATTAAAGTTATGCTAAAGAAATACTTGATCCATTGAAAAGAAACAACCATTTGGTGGAGATAAATCCTTGGTGTGAAGATTTCACACTACCACATTCTCCTTATAATTATTTTGTGGCCCAAAGATTGCAAGAAGATGAAGATTAGAGTGATGATTAGAAACCCACAATGAATAATGTCTCATCTGAACCCATGTGGGGAAGAGATGATTACAGTTCTTTTGATGAGGATTATGTATACCACAATGATCTAAAAATGATATATCAATTTGATAGGAAAAAAGGAGAGTTTTGAGTCATTAGGAGATTAACAAATGAGGAGAAAGAAGCATATACTATTGCAGGAATTGAGGAAGCAAGGATTAGTTACAAATGGAGGAATAGAATGATAAATTTTGATCAAGGGAAACATGTTGGAATATCTATTAAGGCACCAAAGAAGAAGTTCTACCAACCAGACACAGTAAAGATCAAAGATGATATTGCAAAGCTAGGGCAATAGGTAGATCATCATAAAGCTCTTAAACTAAAAAATCCAAAAGAGAAACCAATGGTTAGTAAGTCTACTCCCAATAATATTTCTTTTATATCAAATGCTTTATCTCAGGTGAAAAGTTATATTCCTTTATTTGAGATGATGAAAATATATGAATACAATGATGAGGCTGTGAAAGTGTTGTCTAATTTAAGCAATGTGTTTAAATAGGAATCTAATCAGAGACCAGTAAATGAAGATCCACCAGTGGTTTATTAAGGAACTACTATTACTCAAAATGGAACACAAGTTTATCCTTTTTATCTCACTTTGATTATTAACAATAAACTTGTTAAGAATTGTATGATAGATTAAGGAGCAAAAATTAAAATCATGCCCTCAGAAGTTATGAAGGAGCTTGGAATGAAGGTTGACACAACTTATGGAAAATGTTATGCTATGGACAATAGGTCTATACTTGTATTGATAGGACTTTGTGATGGTCTTGCCAATGGGAGATGAATTGTCATCGAATACCGGAGTATTGGAAAACTTTGCTTGAAGAGGCTTATAGGAGAGCAGGCTCTCCTGGCCTCCAAGCACCTGGTTTTTGGGTCATGATGGTTCAATTCTAGCTTAGTTGGACAAGTGACTGTTTGTTTTGGGGTGATAGCTAGTTTTGACTCATCAACCTCTGAAACTTCAACAATAATGGGTTTCATGCAAGCATTCTTTATATCTGGCAAAGAAAATAGCAAAAGATAGGACAAGGTTAGTATAGATCTCTAACTATATTCATATACATCTCCTTAGCATAAGCAAAGTTCCAGATGAAAATAAATAAAAAAAAATGAACATATACTTATAATCTTCAATCACACATATATCAATAGCGGAGTAACATATTTCATTAAATTATTGCAAGAACTAGAACATAGGACATAAGGAAGCATACAAAATGAAAATCATTCCCTAACTCCAAGATTAGAAACAACACAGAGTGTAGTGCTGAATAGTTTTCCTCATTATTTCATTAACTTCAAATCTAGCTTCACTGGTAGTTACTGTTAGAATAGTCCCAAAGGATAACTGAGGGGGGGCGGGGGTGAATCAGTTATCAGTAACTTTAATTCTTTTTACTTATTTAAATTTAGAATACAATAAAGTAAATACACATTCAAATAACATAGTACACAACACACAATTTGATTATGGGGAAACCAAATGGTAAAAATCCCAGTGGGAATTAGCACCCACAATGAACTATACTTATTTATAGTAATCCCTGTTAGAAGATCTTGCAACCCTATTAGGAGTTGTTCTTTACAAATAAATAAATATAGTGACCTGGTTACGGGTCTGACCCTGTTAGGAGTCTTTTACAAATAACCCTGTTAGGAGTCTTTTACAAATAACCCTGTTAGGGGTGGTGGACTCACTGTCCAAAGCTCACTGCTTTAATGGTGAAGGCTACAACCTTCTGTAGAATAGATATGCACTATATCTGATGATAAACTATAGAGTAGACCTATTGTCTTGATAAGTTCCATTGTATTTTAATCTTCTACTTCTTCTTCACATAGACTCTTGATGAATGAACCACAACTGATATTCTTCTCTGTACATTTTTTATCTCTTTTCGTATCACTCACACTTAGCATATCAAAAATGACTTTCTATAAGTATCTTCCTCAAAGTATGAGATCATGGGACCTGTAAGACAACTCTTCATAACATACATGTTAGCTCTACTAAGCACACAAACAATATTAAGTCCGTGCAACACAAACTGAATAGACGTGACGCTTCACTAAGTCGGCCTCACCAAATTATCTCTAACTTTGCAATCTTCTTGAAACATGTTTGGTGCCTTTAGATAACTATCATCAACTCATAACTAATCATGAATATACACTCGCATATCCTAAAGATAGGTGCAACTCAAAAAATATGTTACATACGTTGGGTTTGAACAAATACTCTTCTAGAACTGTAACTACCAATAACAGAATTACACAACTTGACTCAAACATCATATCTGGATCTATGTGTATGAACATAACATAATAAACATGTCTTTAGCATGTATCTAACCATGCAAGGCTTGATATCATCATTCTAATAAGTACATATAGAAGCACTACTATGTATTATATGTTGTCATCAATGACAAACACACAATCAATCAACTGCACAGAAACAAATTTCCAACAATTTCCCCCTTTGACATTGATGGCAACATATTATATGAGAAACATCCTTTGTTCATGGTGTCCTCTTTCTTATACAATATTCTCAATATCCTCATCAAGGATTCCTCTATACTACTCCAGTTCTTCTAACTATTTTTATACTCCCCCAGAGTATATGCTCCCCCTTACTATATACTCCCCCTTTGACATCAATGGCAAAGGGTGCCATAAACAATTAGGCACAGGTACTACTCCAGAAGTAGAGTAGTCAACCATT
>MU227886.1:299308-311914 GCA_018584345.1 Thuja plicata
AGATCGGGTGAATATCCCTAAGGAGCCAGTGTGATCAACTAGGCTCTTAAGTGAGTCACGCATGTACAAACTGATTGGAGAGACACCATGGACCCTTACTACAACCTTGATTAATTAGAGGCCAACCTTTTTTACCTCCGAATAGGTACCTTATTATAGTGCAAGGGGTTGCATAATTTCCCCCCAAGATTCCCAACATATGTGTCCCATGGTATTTGTGTAGTGAAAGAGATCTTCACTCCACGGCAACAATACCTGTAAACGGAAAAAATAAGGGCACCTATGTTGTGGACCTTCGTGTCCTAGTAGCATGATAATTGTTGTGTGAGATAATGAACATTCAAGCATTGGGCCTATAACATTGTATTCTGAAGCCATTGACCTAGATTAATCTGACTGTTCATTGTTGAGAACTCATGATAACCTTGCAACTTGAAAAAGTTGTAGAACATACACAGTGTCAGTCTTCATTCTTCAAAACACAGTCTCTATTGTGCTTGTTTCTTTGATTAGTTTTTGAAAAATGCAAAATAAAACATCCAAACTGTCAAAATGAGTCAAACGTGTTAAATTCTAGGGTTGTCAACGTCAACTGTCTTACAAATAAGAAGCATTGTTCCAAAAAATTCCAAAATTGTCAAGCAATGGTACTTATCCTCTATTCTTTTTTAGACTATTCCTCTTTTACTGCAATTTCCCACATTGTGCCACAATTGAAGGAATTCTACCACAATTAACTTTTTTATTGCCACAATCATAGTGTTTATTACTGCAATCGGTGATAAACTACCACAATCAACAATTCACTTTACCGCAATCAATGAAGTTGTACCGCAATTGACCAGAGATACTATATTCCTATTTTGACCTAAAACCTTGAAATAATTCTTCATTTGGTGTCCAAAACTAGTGTCTATCCCAAGAAAATGTGAAGAACATTGTGTGAATCTCAAAACATTAAAGATTATCCCTTCTCTGTAAAGCACGATTATTGTCAAAAACACTGTTAGTTAGAAAGCTCAAACTCGAAAAACCTTGATCTCATCATATCAAACATCATCATTTTTATCAAAGTGACTTTGTCCAAATCAAAGGTCAGTTAATCTTATCTTTTTATCATCGCCACTTTGAGATCAAGTTATATCAAAATCTGTCCTTAGAATCACCCTTGTCCAAAACATAACTCGGACTTCCTCAGAAAGGATCTTCTTCCTTTTTTTCTTTATATCACTTGTTTTAGTTACAAAACTTGGACCACACTATGTCTCAAACACCTCATGGAGGCCCTTACACAATGTCTAAGGATAGAACTCAACCTAATGAGTCATATATCAATAGATTTCCCACTTGGGAAATAGAGCAAGAGAACGATCCTTTTGTGAATTCCAGTTCTGCTCTATTAATTGAACAACCTCATGGGGCAGCCTTTTTCCAAGATATCACAGAAGAAGAACTTGAAGATGTGGAGCAAGATGCTTACTCCACTAAAGTAGTTGACATTGTTGTAGAGAGGAACCCTGAACATTACTTGGCTATGCTAATAAAGAAGGGAGTCAAACTCCCCTCTAAATTTAGTGTATCGACTATATGGCCCGAAAACCCTCTTGCAGGTCAAAACACTACTCAACCTCCTCAGATACTACCTGTTGTGTCTCCAATATTTTCACCATTGGTATTACCCACATTGACACAAACTATATCCAGTCAAACCAATGACCCGACCCAGGCCAGCACATCTTCCACTCAAGGCATGATAGGCTCGTAACTAAGTGCACCCATGGTCACCAGTATGCCTCCACCTTTGGTCTCATGGCAAGGACAATCAAGCTCTCATGCTATGCATTCCATCCAACGAAACACCAACTATTCTGAAACAATGCCACTGCTACAGTCAATTCACACTAGTCTAGGGATCAACACCTCATGCCCACAGGGATCCATCTCTGCTGGAATGAATTACAACCAAGGCCCACCCAAGGCTACATCTTTGCCCATTCTGACATCAATCCAACCTTTGCAACAACAACCCCAACTTCAGTTGCCTCAAACCTAACCTCCACAACAGCAACCCCAGCTTTAGTTGCCTCAATTCCAAACCCCACAACAACAACCCCAGCTTCAGTTGCATCAGTTCCAAACCCCGCAATAGCAACCCTAGCTTTAGTTGCCTCAAATAACCCCCACAACAGCAACCCCAGTTTCAACCCCAATCTCAGCAGGAACAATATCTACCCCAGCAGTTTCAACCTTAGTTTCAATCACAATAGCAAACACATCAAAACTCGCCATGGGCTACCCATGTACCCCCATTTACAAATCACTCAGTGGGAAATCAATATCAAGCCCCTAGCATGAAATCCTATGTTCCTACTCAAGGGACATAGAGGCGCAACCTCATACCCACTACAGTATAGAGGAATATCGTTACACACCAGCCTCAGAATCAAATGGACATGTTGATGCAACAAATGCAAACCCTTCAAACCCAAATTATGGATATGCAGAATCAGGGGCAAACCAAATCCTACACCGTGGAGGATTTATACCCATACCCCTTCGATCATTCTCTACAAATGTCTCCATTCCCAACTCACTTCTCGGTACCAAAATTCAACAAATATAGGGGCAATACCAACCCTATTGAACATATCTGATATTTTTTTCTAGTTGCATCGAAGTCACACATAATGAGACATATTTAATGCGACTGTTCCCACAAAGCTTGGCCAAACTAGCAATGGAATGGTTCTCACATCTACCTCATGGCATTCAGTCTTGGGGTGAACTGGCTAAAAATTTCATAGCTCACTTCCATCATAGCATCGAGCGTAAGGTCAACATCAAGGACCTTTACAATATCAAACATAAGGATGGAGAGTCTTTTGTGAAGTTCCTACAGAGATGGAGGAATACGGAAAACCACATAACATATGATGTTCCCAAACAAGACTTAATAGTCATGTTTGTTGACAATCTAATTCCAGACATATCATTCACAACAAAGTTACAGTTAGCTCCAAACTTCACACAACTCATCGAAAGAGGAGTTCATTGTGAGTAGAACTTATTCAAACAAGGAATCCTTGCAGATCCCACACAAACAAATACAAACAAAAATGCAACAGACAAAGCTAAGTGGTGGAACAAAAACAAAAATGTCACTAGCAATGGTGTCATTGATGTGAAGATAGTCAACTATGCACAACCCAAGGTGTCACTACAAGGTACACCTATGGCCAACCAAAAACCCATAGGACCCACTCAATAAGCATACACCCAAAACCAACCTCCTCCTGTACAAGCAGCCACTATGTCAAACAGTCAACAATAGAATCAACATAGACCATGGTTTCAATTCCAGCAACGAGATTTTACGCCATTGGGAGAGCCAATAGAATCCACTTTATGCAAATTGATACAATCAAACACAATCACTCTCCCAGAAATCAGGGACTTTGAACAAGATGAAAATAAACTGAGGTGGTATAATGACAAAGATTTATGCGAGTTTCATTGGGTGAAAGGGCACAAAATGGCTAATTATTATTGATTGAAACACGCTATCCAAGATCTGATTGACAGAGGGGTCATTGATGTGATGAATACCCAAACCAAAGGCACAACTGATCACACTATTTTCAATGATACCTTTCATGATCACAACAAGGGAAAAGCCTCTAGGTCTGGTGGACAAGAAAAACAATTTAACTATATGTATGCCAACAGTGATAATGTTATCAATTGCCTCAATCCTTCAGATAGCCATGTGGCTACAATCACTATCAAAGACCAAGGTAACAATTGTGCTATAACAACGTATTGTGCCAGAGTCATCTTGCAAGGATTACCATCCTCACCTACTATATCTACCAATCCTAAAGCAAACTCAGATCCACAGACAAGCATAGTGGACCAACAAAAGTGCACATCTGCTTAGATCTCTGTGTTTGACCTATTGCGCATATCTTCGTAGCATAAACTGGCACTTGACCAAGCCCTTCAGAATGAATTTGTCCCAAGGGACATAACACTTGAGAGCTTCCAAATGATGGTCAACCATATAGCTGTTAAAAAACATGCCACATTCATAGACCATGATGTGCCACTGCATAAACCCCTGCATAATGATCCTTTTCACTTACTTGTCCAAGTCCACAAAAGCACTATCTATAGGGTCCTTGTTGATGGTGGAGCTGGGTTAAACCTCTATACTCTAAAGTTAATCAAGAAACTAGGCTATTCAGAATCAAGCATTGATGTCACAAGGAGGATAAATATTAGAGCTTATGATGAAGAGGAAAGGTCCTCTAAAGGTATTATCATTCTACATGTTCGTATTGGTCCAATGGTGAAAAACACTCCCTTCCAAATCTTAGACCTTGAGTTGGGATACAACATGCTACTAGGGAGACCCTGGATACATGAAATGCAAGCTATAGCTTTGATATAACATCAATGCATCAAGTTCCCACACCAGGGAGAGGAGATCATCGTAGAGGGAGATCCCAATCCTTTCCAATATTGTAATGTGGTCCAAATCAGCACTGATAACCAAGTACCATCAAACCAAGATGCAAGCATCCCATCCTCTTCAGATTTGAATCCCAAGGATGTCACAAGGATAGTAGGAAAGATAGTCATTAATGAGGATGCAAGTATTCCCTCCTCTTCAGATTCAAATCTTAATGATATCAAATGGAAGGCGGCCAAGATATCCATTACTGACAAGGGTTGTGGTGAATACAGATATGAAGAGCCTTTCAACATCACGCACATGCCTTAGATCCTAAGAACTTATGGCATGCCACAACCTATTATTACAACAAAAACTCCACAGCCTATCCTATTCAGATGTCCACCCACAACCTTTGTCCGATGGGGAGACATAGAAAAAGAAAAGCCATTTGAACAAGACATCAATACCTAGTTATACCAAGACCCACCAAAGATAATCCGACCACCACTACCCCTGTAAAACTATGGTAATGGTTATACAATGATACAAATATTTGGGTACAATGGTATAACTGGGCTGGGGGAAAGACAACAAGGCATAATGGAATTCCCTCTCCCACCAACCCAGAGAAACATGAGAGGGTTGGGCTATGGACAACAAAGCACCAGTCTTGTAATCCAAGACATTCAAGTTAATCAAGAACAAATAGTAGAGATGCATTGGGGGCACAACACAAAACATGTCTTAATAAGAAATATATTAGCACAGTGTTGCCTACTAAAGAGGGAACCACACAAACCCGAATAGACCTCCACATAGCAATTGATGATAACCAAGGAAGTGAGACATTGGATGAGCGTTCTATTGAAACTGACTCCCACGAGTATGAGTGGAGATCCCTTCACGACTCTAAATCATTGATCCTAGATTATTCCCCTTGGTCAGACACTATCATAAATCTAGCAGACCTATTTTACCAATTGACCATTATCGAACAACCCTGCATAGACAAGCATGTCATTTATCATACCTCAAGTGGTGTGTCCACATCACAGTCTAGTTTTGTAGGAACTATATCTATAGTCCCTTTCAGTCAACCAAAGCCAAACAACCATGAAAGTAACTGTCTTGTACACCCTGAGCTCATAGTGTGGGATCAACAAGGACCACCTAATTTAGATGTCTTCGAGAACAATGAGGCTATAGCTCATTTCATGGGACTTAGGGAAGGCAGTCCATCAAGAGACCACAAGGCAGACTTCTCCATTAACCTCAATAGAGTGGAATATTTTGGGGAGGAAGCTCCTCTTTCCAGTCCACAAAAGAAAAAATAACAAAAGAATGATAAAAAGCTAAAAGAAGACGTATCTTCTAGCAAAAACCTCACTGAGGTGCTAGAAGATGGAAACAAGGAACTCCTCCCCTTGACAGAGGAGAAATCAGCATTATTAGTAGAAGAAACAGAGGAAGTCAATTTGGGAGATGACAAGAACCCAAAGAACATATACTTGGAAAAATCACTCACCCCTGAGGAGAGAGATTAGTTCATCAATTTCTTCAAGGCAAGGATGATCAATTTTGCATGGTCCTACTCAGATATGCCAGGGTTAGATCCAAAGCTAGTATTACACCATCTCTCATTGCTACCCAATGCCAAACCTATCAAGCAAAAGCTGAGAAAGATGCATCCCCATGTTGCATTGCTAGTCAAGGCAAAGTTGAAAAAGCTCCTAGATGCTAAGTTCATAAGACCTATACCATATGCGGACTGGATATCTAACTTGGTACCAGTTACAAAGCACAGTGGTCAGATATAGATTTGCACAGACTTGAGGGATCTCAACATAGCTTGTCCCAAGGATGACTTTCCTTTACCAAACATTGATATGATAGTAGATCTAACTGCGGACATCAAATGCTATCACTCATGGATGGCTTTTTAGGATATAATCAAATAAGGAATGCACCAGAGGATCAACACAAAATAGCTTTCACATGTCCTTGGGGGACATACTGTTGGAATGTCATCATGTTTGGTCTAAAGAATGCCAGAATGACATATCAAAGGGCTATGACAACTATATTTCATGATCTCATCCACAAAACAATGGAAGACTATGTGGATGACATACTAGCCAAGTCAATACTCCGAAAGGATCATCTACAAGTTTTGGGACCAATCTTTGACAGAATGCAGGAATTCAAAGTCCATCTAAACCCAAAGAAGTGTGCATTCGGTGTCACAGCAGGAAAATTACTGGGGCTCATAGTGTCACATAGAGGAATCGAAGTGGACCCAGCAAAAGTAGGACCATGCAAAATTGATCATCCTTGCCTTGAAGAAACTGATGAACTGATCTCTCTCCTCAGGGATGAGTGATTTTTCCAAGTATATGTTCTTTGGGTTCTTGTCATCTCCCAAATTGACTTCCTCTATTTCTTCTAGTAATAATTTTGATTTCTCCTCTGTCAAGCGGATGAGTTCCTTCTTTCCATCTTCTAGCACCTCAGTGAGGTTTTTGCTAGAAGATACGTCTTCTTTTAGCTTTTTATCATTCTTTTGTTCTTTTTTCATATGGACAGAGCAATGTGAACATGCATTTCAAATATTCAAAGACTACCTTCTCAAGTCTCCTATATTGGTACCACAAGTACAAGGTAGACCATTGCTTATATATATCTCAGTGACAAAGTCAGCGTTAGGTGTACTCTTGGCACAACATGATGATGCAGGTAAAGAGAGGGCCATATACTATCTAAGTAGAACATTGGTTGGATATGAACTAAACTATACGCAAATTGAGAAGTCATGCCTTGCAGTTGTTTTCACTTCCCAAAAGCTGAGACATTATATGTTGAGTCACCAAACAAAGTTGATCTCACATATTGATCCTTTAAAGTACTTCCTAAGGAAAGCAGTACACACCGGGCGACTGGCGAAGTGGGTAATGATTTTGAGTGAGTTTGACATTGAGTACATAGATAAGAAGGCCACCAAAGGACAAGTGATCATAGATCAACTAGCAGAGGTACCCATTCAAGACCATCAACCTATTATTTTTGACTTTCCTGATGAATCTATCATGACACTACAGCCAGCGATCGAGGTATGGCAACTATATTTTGATGGATCATGTATGAACCACAGTGCAAGGGAAGAGATAGTGCTTATCACTCTATATCATGATAAAATTCAAAACTATTTCAGATTTAAAAACATAGTTGAATATGAAGGACTGGTCATCGGTCTAAAGATAGCAATTCAATGGAGAATCAAGAACCTCAAAGTCTTTGGCGATTCGTAGTTGGTTATCAGTCAAGTCAAAAATGATTATATGACCAAAGATGATAAGCTCATACCATACAAAGCACAGATGGAAAAACTACACACTAAGTTCCATTACATCTTCTTCAAGCAAGTCCCACGAGCACAGAACAAAGTTGTAGATGTGATGGCTACCATATCATCATTGATTGATATGCTAGGTAACGAAACAAAATTCTAGTTTCTAGTGGAGAAAATCTTGGTGCCATCACATCAGGCATCCATCATAGAATCAACATGCGTCCTTGTTGGTCCTAAATCCCCATGGTACCAAGATGTCTATAAATATCTCCAAAATAGTGTCTTACCTCCCAACTTGTCTAGGAACCAGAGAAAGTCCCTCATCTGCCAAGCCTCTAGGTATATCATCCTCTCAAATACTTTATATAGACAAAGTCTAGATGGAATGCTTTTACGATGTTTCACTTCCATGGAATCCCAGAAAGCTTTGTACGAGGTACATGAAGGAACTTGTGGAACCCACAAAGGTGGCAACAACTTAGCTAAGAAGTTCATCTGCATGGGATACTATTGGCCCACAATAGAGATAGATGCACACAAACATGTACAAAGGTGTAGATAGTGTCAGATTCATGGAGACCTCATCCATGCACTAGCCCAGGAACTAAATCCTATCACATCACCATTGCCATTTTCAATGTGGGGATTTGACCTAGTGGGAAAAATTACACCTTCTTCAGCAAATGGACACAAATACATCATAGCTACAATAGAGTACTTCACCAAGTGGATGGAAGCAATTCCCCTCACTTACATCACTGGAAAGAAAATAGCAATGTTCATACTTAACCACATTATCTATCGATACGGGATCCCTCAAACAATCCTAACAGATCATGGTACACCTTTCTAGAATAAGGATGTTGAAGAGCTATGTGAACATTCCATATCAAGCAAGGGTTCTCCTCATTTTACTACCCTCAAGGGAATGGCCAAGCCAAAGCTACAAACAAGACAATCTTGAAAATCTTGAAGAAAACAGTGAATAAATTAGGGCGAGACTGGCATTTACAGCTTAGTCCCGCATTATGGGCATACAGAACTAGTGTGAGAACACCTACAGGAGCCACTCCTTTCTCCCTAGTCTATGGATTAGAGGTGGTATTACCCCTCAAAGTATAAATCCCATCCCCAAGAATATCATTGAAGAACTTGGTTTCAGATGAAGACTATAGAGTAGCAAGGCTCAGTGAACTGGAGTTACTAGATGAAAGAAGACAGCATGCGTTCAACCACTTACAAGGCTATCAAAATCACCTTAGAAGGAACTATCATAATAAGGTGAAGCCATGAATTTTTGAGGTAGGAGACCTTTTCCTCATGGAAAATCAAAAGAATCAAGCAGAGCAAGTCAAACCTGGAAAGTTCGAGCCTAACTGGCTAGGACCATTTGTCATTGTCAGCTCTACTCAGATTGGGGCATTTATACTAGTGACACCAAAAGGAAAACAACTCCCTAGATACATCAACAACATGCACCTCAAGAGGTTCTACCCTTTAGGTCTCTATGGTTAAGGCACCTATCTACATATCCAGAAAATACCAAAAAAATTAGAAAATACAAAATGTTACCTTGGTGAAAACCTGGCAATCAAGCGCCTTGGCGACAAAAAAAAAATCAAAAAAGAAAAAAAGTAAAGAGAAATAAAATCACTCTCTCAGTGAAAACTTTGCAATTAGGTGCTATTGAGTAGGTACCTTGGTGAAAACCTAGCAAATAGGCGCCAAGTGTTCAAATCCAGCTTCACCATCAATGAAATCCAAGATCAAAAGCTTGAGCAGATTTCAAATGCAAGACTGACTACCCAAGCTATGTCCAAAAGAACAATCCCCTCTGAGCACCAAGCACTTACCCATGGTTAATACTAGTCCAATAGACTAGGAGGCGATTCTAAATGTCCTAAAAAAATACTAAAAAGATCAAAAATCAAGAGAAAATCAATCTTCATCAAAAACGTTCAAAAAATTGCAAAATCCAAAGCAATAAAACCAACTTGGTTATCAAGAGAGAAAAGGGAGATTATGCCCAGTCAATCAATATCACAATCATGAGCTTTGAAAATTAGCATTGGGCTCATTTGACATAGCTTTATTAATCTATCAAATTAATCAGCAAGCACTTGGAAACCAAGCCAATCTATCAATTGTCACAATCATGAGCTTTGCCAATCAGCATTGGGCCCATCTGACACAGCTTGATTAGCTGCCAAATTGATCAAATCAATATATCAATTGTCACAATCATGAGCTTTGTGAACCAACATTGGGCCCATCTGACATAGATTGATTAGCTACCAACATGATCAATAAAATCAATCAATCAATCCTATCAATCATCTTACACAGTGATGGGTATGCTCAAACCAGACAGGTCAGTCTTATATGAGTAATCTATTACTGAAACCAGACACACTCAAGCAATCAAGCCAATCAAGCCTATCCAAAGAGTCGAGACAATCAAGACAATCCAACTACATTGAGGAACCATCCAAATAATGTTGACTAGGTCAGTCAAGTCGGTCAGATGTCAGTCTATATTTCACAGTTATGTTCTTACGCTACTCTAGGATCCACCATGTGAGGAGAGTAGCTATGATAGATCATGACATATTTTATTTGATTGTTGTCTATTGAATTTTCACTTTGATTTTAGGGCCATGATGATTTAGGATAAATGTGGTAGGCATTGTCTCTTATCTGGTAGCCGCGCAGTTCCACGATTTGAGCTTAACCCTGGGAAAGAATTGGACAGTCCTTCTCTTTTATTTTTATTGCTTGGTTTTATAGAATCAAGAGATCAGAGCAATATTTAGATGGACTCTGAGTTTCTTTGGATTTCTATCTTGGTTTCTATGGTCTTTCCCTTTATGTTGCAAACAAGAGCTCATGATGCTATCTAGATGGACTCTAAGGGCGTAGGAGTTCTATTTTGTTTGCTTGGCTTTCCCTTTCAGAAATCAAGAGCTCACAGTGTTATCCAGATGGACTCTAGGTGCATAGGAGTTCTATCTTGGTTTCCTTGTTTTAGATTAATTCAAAGGACAACTGGTATCCAGATGGTCAATATTTGGGTGCTTTTGGCTCTCTTTCTTCTCAAATAGGGAACATAGTTGAACCCAGATGGTCAATATTTGGGTGCACTAGGTTCTCTTTTTATTTCAATCTCTCTACTCCTTATGCTATCAAGAGGTCATGGCAGTATCTAGGTGGTATGTGATCTAGATCATTCGACACTCTTTGGAATTTCAAAAAATATGAAAAAAGATGCAACGATGACAAATATTGGAAACAGGGGCAACAACTTGGGATACCCATCCTTTCTATCAGATCATATCTATCCAAAAATGCAAAAAGAACATCCTTTCTATCATTCCATTCTATTAGGTCAATCTCAGAGCACATCTATCCAAACTAACTTCTTTCTAACTAACACATGCATTACTCAGATATTTTGTGCATAGTAGTTTGCATTCATTCCATTAAGTACATCAGAAAAGAAAAAAACATGGTAGTTGCATACATGATAAATCATAAAATCACATGCATCCATAAGCACCTCATATAAACATGCATTTCCTTTCCACCATCCTGCATGAACATGTCAGTATCATAGTAAAATAAATAATCAATATGTCTGCATAATAGAATCATATTGCATATACATCTCATCATCTAAACCACCATATCATGTAGGAATCATACATATAGAAAAGTAAACCATTGCACACCATATAAAAAACAATAGTTGCATCTCATATAAATCAAACTATCTGAGTACAATGAGTGGTCGTAAGTCTGATCAAAGAAGGTAATCAACATATATATCAATAAATATCAGTGTATCAAGATACAAAAATGGTACTACTCAGAGTATATACAATGACAACACTACAAAAATGGTACATGACACATAAAAAGGGTCAACATGAGCTACCCCCACCCTCGCCAAGAGGTGGATGAGGGGGTGGCAAGTCAGAATCTATCCTCTGGGATGAACCAGGAGCTCTAACACCACTGCGCTGAGATTTCTGGGTCCTGCTCCATCCCTGGGAAGCTATATAACTGGCACCCTCTGTGCTACAGGAACTGCACCCTCATAATAATGCCTCCAATACTCAATCTCTCAGAGCATCACACCTAGATCTATAGTACCTTTCAAGAACCTCACAGTGCGAGACATCCTGTACACTGTCAATAAAAGAGCGAACCTCAACTTGAGCCTGTCTCTCTCTAGACTTGACCATTGTAACTCAGGCCCCCAAAGCAATAGCACGTGCATCAGATAAAGTAAGCCTGGCCTGAAGGTCCTGAACCTACTGAGTGAGGTGCTCCACCTCCAAGGGATCATCCTCCATGCCTCCCATAGCCACATCTATGTCCCCCTCCTTCGCCCTATCTCCCAAACCCTCACCTCCTCTCCTCCTAACAACCCACAAATCATCAGCACTCTCTGAGCTCTCCCCTATGCTACTACCAGTGCTGCCACTATCACTAGAGGAACCAGTCTCTGAACTCTTCTCATCTAGAGCCTCTATGTCTATATCACCAATCTCAATATCAACATCCTCAATGACTACTCTATCCTCCTTTCTAGGAGCCAGAATAGCCGCTGTCTGCCGGTGAACTCTCCTCACCAACTGGGGTGCCTCCTCCTCCATGGCCTCCTCATCCTCCAAAATAGTACCCAACCCAACCCTAGGAGCACTAGTCTGACCCCCACTCTAGCCACCTCTAGTCCTAACCCCGCCACTACCACCCCCGAGACCAGGATCATCACCTCCATCATCTCCCCTACCCTGTCCCC
>MU227886.1:316262-329186 GCA_018584345.1 Thuja plicata
TTGCATTATTGGTAAATGTTTCCTTTTGTCTATTAGTAGCATCATCCTTTGCAAGGTCTTTCAGAGATGGAATAAAAACTTCTTGTGTAGCTATCTCAAAGATCTCAAAGCCAACACACTGTAGATGCGTTATCATTTTGTTTTTCCAATCTAGATAATTTTCTCCATTGAACTTAGGGCTATCTTTTCTGAAGTAAGATATTTAATCTACCTTAAGCTGTTAGGCTTCTTTTCCAAGGCACTTGGCTCTGATACCAATTTTTAGAATAGTCCCAAAGGATAACTAAGAGGGGGGTGAATCACTTATCAGTAACTTTAATTCTTTTTACTTCTTTAACTTCAGAATATAATAAAGTAAATGCACATTTAGATAACATAGTACACAACACAATTTGATTACGGGGAAACCAAATGGTAAAAACCCTGGTGGGAATTAGCACCCACAATGAACTATACTTATTTATAGTAATCCCTGTTAGAAGATCTTGCAACCCTATTAGGAGTTTTTCTTTACAGAGAAATAAGTATAGTGACCTAGTTAAGGGTCTGACCCTGTTAGGAGTCTTTTACAAATAACCCTATTAGGGGTGGTGGACTCACTGTCCAAAAGCTCACTGCTTTAATGGTGAAGGCTACAACCTTCTGTAGAAAAAATATGCACTATATCTTATGATGAACTATAGAGTAGACATGTTATCTTGATCAGTTCCAATTTATTTTAATCTTACACTTCTTCTTCACATAGACTCTTGATGAATGAACCAAAACCGATATTCTGCTCTGTACATTTTCTGTCTCTTTTCGTATCATTCACACTTAGTGTATCACAAATGACTTTCTATAAGTATCTTCCTCAAAGTATGAGATCATGGGACCTGTAAGACAACTCTTCATAACATCCTTGTCAGCTCTACTAAGCATGCAAACAATATTAAGTCCACACAACACAAACTGAATAGACGCGACACTTCACTAAGTCGGCCTCACCAAATTATCTCTAACTTTGCAATCTTCTTGAAACACATTTGGTCCCTTTAGATAACTATCATCAACTCATAATTAATCATGAATATACACACACATATCCTGAAGATAGGTGCAACTCAAGAAACACATTACATACGTCGGCTCTAAATAGATACTCTTCCAAAACTATAACTGCCAATAACAGAATTACACAACTTGACTCAAACATCATATCTAGATCTGTGTATGAACATAACATAATAAACATGTCTTCAACATGTATCTAACCATGAAATGGTTGATATCATCATTCTGATAAGTACATATAGAAACACTATTGTGTATTATATGTTGTCATCAATGACAACATACAATCAATCAACTACACAGAAACAAATCTCCAACAATTACACTAGTGGCCCCAAGGGAGCATTCATCTAATCTGAACTTAAAAAGACAAGATTTCTAAGAAATCTGAAAGCTTGTATTGCTAGTGGACAGCTAAACCATCAATATTCTGACCCTTGGAATGGCATCAGACTTAGAATTTATAGAAAAATCTAAATATCTAAGGGAAAAAAAACTATGCTAGCTATTTGTATTATATTACAATATTACAACCGGTACTACTTGCGTTGTCAGAATTTTCTTGATATAATACAATCATTTGAGAAGAAAAGAGAGGAAAGAAACTCTGGGAAAATTTTCATCAGAAAAAGTGTCCTTGTGCATGCAGATGTTATGGAGCTTCCCTAAGTGACCTAGGCCATACGCCCCCATTAATGCTCTCCTAAAATTTTGTGATTAGGCAGGCCCCCCGTACGTGAGATATTAAATGCTAGAATAACGTCTTGGGACCTGGGATGCATCTGCAGTAAACCTTCAGACCAATAGTGACTGGTCACACCAAGAAGGATGATCATGAACCTGACAATGTTCTCTAGATAGTGATCCATCATATTAGAAGAGATGTCTACACTTATCACTACAAAGAATACAAAATTGGGGATCCGAAGATCTAGAACCCGGGAGCTTATGCTCAAAGAATAAAGAATCTATCTATATCTTGCCTCTGGTGAAGGATCCCCATATTCTAGGAAATCTTACTAGCCTTTAAACTTCTCATATGCCTCCAAAATCTAGAGTATTCCATGTTCTTCCACATCCTTTAGGAAGTCTCAACGATCAATAGAACTTTGAAAATGAAGGTTGGCATCTTCAAACTTCTCCTTTAACTCTGCAGCCACCTTGGCTGCATCATGGGACTTAAGTAGTACCTAAGAGAGCTACGCCATTGTGACACCACTGACATCTCCCTCAGACCAAAATTAATCCTCGATCACTTTATTGAACTTACCAAGTATAGAATCGAAGGGAGTATAAGTCCCGGGGATGAGAGGATCGACCGATGTAATCTCTTGGATAAGGGAAGCCTATCGGTCCAATAGCATCTAGACCACCTGCAGTTGTTCTTCTAGCACCCTTACTAGTTTCTTGCCAATTTTGAATTTGAATGCAAGTCTTGAGTATTGAGTCCTGATGAACACGTATAAATCATCCCATAGGATGCCTATATTTATTAACTCATCCTCCCCAAGATTCAAAATCTCCAGTGAGACATCCTGTCATTCTTCGTATAACTCAACCTCTCCCTACCACTGAGGAATGGTGGCCTCCATCTATTTTTCCATATCATTTTACTGAAATAAGTTTGGGAGAGACTCAAACAGAAAAATTCTTATGGCCCCAATCTGAAGGGCCATCCACTCATCCACCGCTAATGCCTTCTTTTACATAGCCCTCAGCGCATCAACATCACCTTGAGGAAGCGGTGTCCTGGGGACCAAAGTTCTAGGTGTTTCAGAAGAAAGGGGGCACACTAACTCTATCAGGAGTCCAAAATAATTGGCATTGGTAATCTTCAACTCCTTCACATTCTAAGATTGCTTCTCATACTGGGCTCGAATAGCCTATCTTACTTCATTTAGGAGGTCCAATTCCCTCTACCAAGTTCTTTTTCCCAGAGGCACCTCCTTGATTACATACTCTTTAGCAGTTACCTCTGAGTCTTCCTTTCCTACTAGAGGGGCAGCCATCATTGCCAGAACATTACCATCTGGGGCCCTTCAAGTGTTGTGAAGGGTACAAGCCCTCTTGGGCTTCTTGGGAACTTGGCCTTTGGCCAACATTTCTTTTAGTGATAGTGGGGTTGTGATAGTCATTGGAGATTTTCTTTTTTGGGACCCCACTAACCATTGCGGTGAGGCAACTGACCTTCTTATTATCATCCCCAAACTTGAAGTGTCCCCGGGGTCCAATTCAAAGTCTCCCCTAGTCGTGTTGTCCTCCATATGGATAGCGTCTTCACCTGTATTTTTTTTATCCTCCTCTTTATCACCTCTTGAAATATCATCCATAGGTGGGCTAGGTTGTAGAGGAGGCTGAGGAAACTCATTCAAATCTACTTGTTGAAATATGGCGATGACATTTTCGGCCGTTGCATTAGGTGATATCAGAAAACTCTGATCACCGCTTAGGCTTAAGAGCACTGCATCAGAGGTTACGGTTGTTCTTGGAAGTCCAGTTTCCTAATCAGCCAAAATTTTCTCCATGGCTGAGTTATTTCCTTTCTCTTGTGGTATTTCTTTTTCTCCTTTGACCTTTCATGCCAGGATACTTCTTCTTCTTGGATTGCCAAATCTTCAAGCCATGTCGATTCATGTGTAGGAACCCCAATTTCTAGTTCCACTATCTCTTCTATGGTACTATCAACCATACCATGTAGCTCTCCAAGGTCACCTATCGAGAAGAAATCATCGATGTTAATCTATGCTATTTCTGGGGGACTTTTGGGGTGATCCTCTTTCTTAGAGGAGGAGGAGGAAGAAAGTACCTCAACCTTAGGTATATCCTTGAGATCTGGGTCAGGATTTCTATTTTGTGGGGGCCGATCCACCTTTTTCTTCTTTCTTCTTTTGAGGGGCACCCTGGGATCTATAGCTACCATGGTTCTAGAAATATTTGACTCACATGCTACACTTAACAAAATGGCCAAGGAAGGAGAATCTCCTGGCAGAGGATAGGAGCCTACCGGGGTAGCTCCAAGACCAAAATTCACTCTGGCATTTGTTGCTTCCATTAATATATGGGAGTGAACCAATTGATCACCCAACTACTCCATCAGGGGGGCCAAAATGGGTTCTGGGACCTAAGGTGGGGTGGCAACCTTTTTCTTGCCTTGGGATTTGAATTTCTCTGGTGCCCAAGATCCTGCGACTTCCAAAAATTGATAATATGTATAGACACTCTTCGGGTAAACCTTCTCAAAATATGAGTGGCTGTGCTTAATTACTGCTCTCAAGATGGCCTCGATATTCAAAATTTTTACCGTATCCCAATCTATCAGAGGGAGGTCCATCTTATCTATACCTGTATCTTTATATTCAAGGTCATCTTGGGGCTCAGTGTCTAAAAAAGTCCATGGGAATGTTCAGAGCTTAAGTTGTTCCATCATCCCTTTTATTATTCTAGTGTAGTGCCACCTCTGAACATCATAGTCATCTTGGAAGTTGGCCCAAAAATCTTCTAAGTGTCAATTATAGAGGTTTACCCCCTTGGGCATTAACCTTGCCAGTCGCCCGAGCGAATCATAATCCTTGTGACAAAATGAATATTTGGCTAAGTTTAGGCTGCTTAGCTCATTTTCTGCTTCCTGAGCCGCGATGAGGGAGCATGAGTATTTCATACAAATGAATGAGAATAAAGGATAGGTGACCCTCTTTAGAGCAGTCAAGACATGCACCTCCAAAATCTTCCTGCAAGACTCCAATAAAAAAATTCTATCCCCACAATGCTTGGGTAACACGAAGGGTTCCCCGAAGAAGCCGGACACCTGAATATAAGTGTGCTGGAAAAACTGGATGAAGTAACATCCCCACGCACCAACTAGGCTCATGACCTATGGGGATAATCAAAATCCCTGATCACCTGTGATCTCCTTGATCCTTTCAAAGATGAAGGCATCATTGACTTTGCAAAAATGTGGGAAACTCTGGTCCCACTGAATCTAGGGGAAGTGGTCACATGGAGTAACCTAACCATCTCCTTCCCTGATAACACCAATTTTTCTTAAACCCCAGATTCCCTGGCACTACCGGGAAAGTGGGAAGAGGATGTAGGAAGTCATTTAAAATTTCTGCTCTGCTTCAACCTTCCTCATCTAGATCATATCTACATGTCTATTGATGATGTTAGTCCAGTCAAAGCATGCCTTGTTGGTTTTCATGCCAAAGAAAAATTAATACATCTAGGGGGATAATTCTTGGGCATGGGGATCCCCAAAAATCCTTCATAAAAGATAATCCCCTCCTGGATGGGCTCCTTGAAGTTAGAGTGAGGTATTTCTCTTTGCATTTTCTTGTAGTCTCAGCATGGAATTTTTAGCCATTTAGAGTTGAGGTGGCGTTAGGCTAGATCAGCTGCTGCCTTGAACTGCTAGAGGGCGGTGACCTTGGTGAGAGAAGTAGCACCTACAAAGCATGGGATGCACCATCCTGTGGCAATTGCAATATGGTCCAATGTGACGATGGGTACCGAGTATCCAAGGGAAATGAGAGAAACCAACACAACAGCCATACTTCATGGGAAATAACCCCTAGCTAGGAGAAAAATTAGCTTTGGTTCTTGCACTAAGGATGGAAAACCAACCTCTTGAATGATTTCAAATGTCGCTAAGTTAACTAAGAGGGAATCATTAGACTGTCGAAGTTGATGGATTCCCTGAAGGAGGCCCTGTAATTCAGCCTATGTACCAACATCTGTGTCGATGGTCTCTTTGAGCATGGTCTCAGTTCACGATCCCTAAATCATCCCACCTTTATTATATTTATGGGTTAGCGGGAGCCTCGCCAATGCCCACTCTATATTTTTTTTCTTGCTAGTGCTTATAGCAGCACTTGGGAGTTTAGGGCTGCCGGGAGGTGAAGATTTTGAAGCCATTTCTTTCTTTATTTAACCTGTACGTGCAAACTAGACAACCATTAATATGAAAAAATTAATGATTCTGGACTCTAGAGGCTTCGAGAATGATCTTTCTTTTCACCTAGAATAGAGAAATGTTAAGGCACCTTAAATGGGATCATATGTCCAAGATTTAAATGCAATTTTAACACATGAAACATTTCTTGATTACCAAAAATCTAAAATGATGACCCAGAAGGGGTCGCATGAGGTGGAAAATCCCAGACTTACCAACATGTTTGGCATTAACTTGAAAAGACAACAATTGTCAGTAATAAGACAGGTAGCCCTACTGCCATACTTCAATACGTGCATGCCAACTCGGCTGAGTAATTACATTTAATGGAAAGTTGTTCTGGCACAAGTGGCATGAATGCCACTTGGGACAAATTTTAAATGCTCATTGGTGGGAACTAATTCCACCATTAAGATGAAAAGGATGGAGGAGAGAGAAAATTTAATGGCCTACTAGTGAGATGGCCTCTACAACTGGTATACCCATCACCTTGATGTCCAAAGGTACACCAACCAAGATGGTAAACCTGCTTATTGGGTGGACATAGTCTTCAAACCTTGTAAAGAATTCAGATGATAGAGGGTTATCAGGAATTGCTTCTGTAAGAACCTAGTTGGGCAAGGCTCATGGAGATTCCACATCTCTTAAGCGCAGGAAAAATAGAGTGCTATATAATATACCAATGTATAGGGCAGGCTACAAAGAATAATTGTGACACACAGAGCATTGAAACGCTCATGGGGCCAAACTCACAAACAATACCAAGAATCTATAGAGAGCTACAAAAATATTTATAGGATATTTATATTCTATATACAGACTCAAAAATTATAGCATATTCACTGACCTAAATTTATAGAATACTTACAGACTTCTGAGCGGGAAGTAAACCAAAAAAGGGTGTATGTCTCTCCATCTGAGTCGGACGACTAAGAAAGGAAAAGAGATGCACCAAGCTCAAGGACCATGTCATGCTGAATAATAGACACGACTTGAATGATGAAGGTGAACAAAATAAAAATAGAGGAACCCAAGAGCCTACCTGGAACTCAAAATTCTGAAAGGGGATACTGCAAATAACTTCACTTTATCACCTAAACACTTCACCAGAGTCATCGAACACACCTCTGCACCTTCTAGCTCAAACATCTTAGGTTAGAAAACAAATTGCTTCACTCTTAATAAAATTTTCCAAAAGGTAATTAGTTTGCGGTAAGTGTAAAAGTGACAAGGTAAAAGGCCTTAAATAATTCCTAGAAGAGAGCATTAGTTACCAAGAGTAACTTTGCAAAACACGCTGGCGACCAGGGTCCAGACTCTGGAATACATAACTATCATTCATCTTCTAGAAATGGGAAATGGTCGCCAGATACCAAAGATCCGAAACCATCCTCTCGGGAATGACACTCTAGGAACTAGATCCTGGAGAAAACAAAGGACACCAGAGAAAGACAAAGACTAAACGAGACCAAAAGGCTTAGAGGAACAAAGAACCAAACCAAAGAGAAAAGAAAGGGAAAGAAAAAAAAAGGGGGGGACCTAACATTTTGCATACAAAATGTAGGGATGGGTATGCAAGTCATAAAAAATGGTGACTCCTTGGGACAAATGCCTTGTGCATTTGAGAACTTCAGAACTCTAGTTAAAACAATGGGGATCTTACCATCATCAGTGAAGAAACATCACGAAATGACTCCAGATACCTAAGAAGCTTATTGTAATTTAGATGTTGACCTTTTTCCAAAGTTAGGTATCTTAGGCTTCAAATAAGGGGACAGAAGTAGAACATGGTTGTGGAAAGACAAAGAAATTGCACTATCATAGGAGGGTCGATGCCTAATGTGCACCTCATTGTTCTCTAGGTTCTAGACATTCTTCTCTCCAACTCCCTTTTTTTTAAATGGGGGAAGCAGTACTGCTTTCACCGGGGTCCTCAAGCTTAGCGTGTTACCGCAGCGGTACTTCTTTCACCTCGTCATCCTTTTGATTATTGAGTGGGGAGGAAAAATCTGGCCCGAGAAACATTTTCATATTATTTCTTTTTCCTAGGGGCTTCTTGTAGAGAGTGTGGTTGATCTATCCCTCTCTGCACCCTTCTGTCCTTTGTATTTAATTTATTCCCCTTTTCAAAATGACAACTGATATTTTTTCTTCTAAGGAGAAACATGAATACCTGATTTCAGCGAAGAGTCTCTAGCGCTCAAAGCCTTGTGTTAAGAGTTACCAAAATGAGGACGAACCTTCATTTAATGCCTAGTTCTAGACCACTAAAATGTGTGAGGAGAATCTCTCAACTTGCACATACATTATGCAAAGCATACCAGCCTAAAAGAGAAGGGAAAAATTCTGGGGCCCAAAAGAAAAAGAGACAAACAAAAAGCGGCAAATGAGACAAACAAAAAGACAAAACAAGGGCAAAGGCCCCAAAACTATTTACAAGGGAGGGTGTGTCAGACCAACACACTCAAAGGATATTTACAAATGACATGTACATATGGTACATCTCCCTCCATGGATTACATTCTTCCTCCTTACTCGAAGTAATGTTTCAGGAACTGTCAGTTGACAGGAAACGAGACAACTTCTCTGGTTAAAGAACTGAGGTGGTATGTGTTGGCTCCACAGATCTTAGATATTTGGTAGGGCACAAGCCAAAGCCTTTGAACATACTGTGTTTTCCTTTCTTCTCCTAGGCCTTGTCCCACAAGAGAACTAGGTCCAAGGTCTGAAAAGCCTTGAATTGGGCTCTTTTATCAAACCAGTGTTTGACCATAGCTTGGTGCTTTGCAAAATGTTCTAATGCATGATCCCTCTACTCCTCCATCCATACTAGGTTGAGGAGGCATACCTCAATAATATTTTCTTGGTCATCAAATTCCTGTATGAAATATAGGACCATAATCTATAGGTTTAGTGGGAATACTAGATTTAGGCCATATACTAGATGAAACGGGGAAGTTCCTAGAGTGGCTTTGATTCAGATGCGGGTTTCCCACAAGGAAAAACTTAGTTTCTGGTGCCAATCTTGGGGATTCTTCTCGAGAAGGTGTTTTATTACCTCTAAAAGGTTCTTGTTAGTGATTCTGCTACCCCATTGCCCTGTGGGTAGTAATTACTAGAAAACTTGAGGGTGACACTCCTATCATAAGGTCATTCCAACAACTGAGTAGAGGAAAGTGTTGGGCCGTTATCACACACTATGGAAAAAGGAATTCCAAACCTTGTAACTATGTTTTCTTTGATAAAGTGGATTACCACATCTGTCAAGTTGTTCTTGCATGGTATAACTTCAATCCACTGGGTGCAATAATTTGTGGTAGTTAAGATGTACCAGTGGTTTGTGGATGAGTTGGAATTTATTTCTCCTATGAATTCAAAAGTGCACTAGGTGAAAGGTCTTGCCTCAAACATAGGCTGGAGAGGGATTGACGGATTTTGCTCTCACGAAGCGGTAGTTTGGCAAGTGTGGCACTTCCTCACATTCACGTAGACATCTTTAAAAATGTGGGGAAAATACTACCTGGCCTAAAGGATTTGATGGGTGGTAGCATCTTCCAACCCATGTCTAGTTCTAAATCTACCATGGAATTCTTCTATCATTTTTATGGCCCGTTCTCGGTCAAGACACCAGAGGTAGACACCTTCATTATTTCTTCAAAAAAGAGTCCTATTTTTAATCATGAAATGTGCGCTCTTTAGTTGGAGAGCCCGATGTTTACTAGGAATAAGCCCTTCATGGCACTGGTTATTTAGCAGAAGGTGTACCAAGTCTGCATAGCAGGGGTCTTGAGTAATGGATTGCACAGTGTAGGTATGATGTTCAATATGCAGATTGGATTTAGCCATAGCTTTACACAATCCTTATCCTTAGAATAGTTTCATAGGTTGCATTTCTAGATCATATTCTTGGAGGATGTCCATCCACTTTCCCCAATGCTCACCCAATTCAATTTGAAGTAATAAAGACTTAACAACCTAGTCGGGGAGGATGGCATGCACTTTGCTACGGAGGATGTAGTGTCAAAATTTCTTAACCGCCCAGACAAGGGTGAACGCTTCTTTTTCTATAGGTGAATATCATACCTCTTCATTCTTGAAGGGGGAGCTCATAAAAGTGATGGGTCATTCTCCCCCCTTGACCTTTTGGGTCAGCACGGCTATAGCAGAGTGGGTAGAGGCAAAAGAATATATGTGAAATGGGAGGGAATAGTCCAGACTAGCCAGGACTGGGGCCTCCATGATGGATTTCTTGTTCTAGGAAAAGGACTATTTTTCCTCTAGGCTCCACTCAATTTTGGTATCCTTTTTCACCATATCATTTAGAGGATTTACAACCTCAGCGAAACCAGTGATAAAAGTTTAGACAAAATTGATCTTCCCAAAGAAAGATCGCATTTCCTTATTTATACCCAGCATTTTCAACTTCAGTAGTGTGTCAACCTAGTTAGGATTGATGGATATACCGTTCTCTGAGATGATGTGCCCTAAAAAATTTCCTTTGGTTACCCTGAATATGCATTTATTTGGGTTGAGGGATATACCAAACCGGTGGCACCACTCACAAATATTGGCGAGATGGGCTGGATGATCACACCTTTCTTGAGATAAAATATTCAAATCATCCATCTAGATGATTATACATTTATTAACCAATCCTTCAAAGGCAATGTCCATGTCCTTCTAGAATGTAGGCATAATGTTAATTAACTCAAAGGGCATTCTTCTATAGGAAAATGTTCCCCACTTCGTGGTGAATGTTGTTTTGGCTCTATCTTCAAATTTGACCATGACCTAGTTATACCTAGAATATCCATCAAGAAAGGACATCATCTGGGAACCATTGATGATTTGTAATACCTCATCCAACAAAGGGAGAGGGTGGTTATCTTTCTTTGAGGCTCTATTCAGATTCTAGAAGTCCACACACAGTCGAATCTCCCCATTCTTTTTCCAAACCACTACTAGGTTGGCCACCCATGTGGTATGTCAGATTAGAAAAATTAATCGGGTGTCCAATAAATTCTGAACCTCCTAATGGATGAGGGGCTCAATTAGGGGATTGACTAGTCTTCATATCTGTCGAAATGGTTTAGCATCCAGCTTTAGATGGATTTTTTGTCTCATGATAGAAGTATCGTATGTCTTGAGATCTTCATATCCCCATGTAATTACATCAATGTATTCTCGAATGACCGTGAGAATATTCTCTTTCTCATCTAGGGAGAAATAGGTACCAATATGGATGAATTTTTCTTCAATGCCCGTTCCTATATTCACCTTTTCATTCCCCCCTTAGGGGTTTGGGACGCTTTGTCTTTAGCTCCCAGGTTGGAGTCAAAGATACATTCGAGGGTAACCATACCCTTTGGGATAGTGTTGGTTGGAAGATTGAGGATTCCATCCTCATTTTCTTCTTTTATGGTATCATCATGTTCCTCCTCCTCCATGATCTTGTCTTCAAAGACACCCACATTTTCCATGAAGGCAAGGATATTCTGTCATCCTCAATGACCTAAAGGTTGGTTATATTATTGGGTGTGGAGGGTGCGAGCATCATCTCAACTGAAAATATCTAGAGCCAAGAACCCGCCATGGGCTTGTGGGTATTGGCTAACATGGTAAGGACATCCAAAACAAAAAAAAAATTGCATGGAATTACCTCAATGCCAAAGGCATTGAAATATTCTATTAAGCTCCATGTCTAATTATGATAGGTTGCTAGTCATTTATTGTGACATGTGTATTGGCTTTGGACTTACCAGACTATAAGTTCTGAGTCACCCATGGCCCACAGGCACATGACTCCCTTCGTGAGGGAAAATAGGAGTTTGAGGACCAAGGCCTCGTACTCGATGATTTTATTGGTGTAGTCAAACTTCAGATGATACGACACAGGGAAAGACTTTCCTCGAGGGTTGATCAGTTCTGCCCTGACTCGAAAACCTTTCTTGGATTGGGATCCATCAAAATAAAGGATCTAGACATCATTGCTAGTATGTTGTGGTTGCAAAATCTTGGTGGGAATTGGAACTACTTTGGGATGTGGGTCAGGTTCGGGCACATTACCCAACTGGGGAGACACGGGGACCGTAACACTTCACGGGGGAGTCCCAGCTGGGGATTCCTCAGAAGATGGTTTTTCACTTACCTCTGTGGCTATACCATGGCTGGGTGGTTCCTAGCCCCTACATTTTTCTATCTAGAAATCTTCAAGGTGAACTTTGGCTGCACCTACACATGGTGTGCATTCCATCTCTAAATGGCCTTGACAATGAACTCAACACCAAGTGCTAGACAATAGGGAAGTTAAATTTCTATTGTCACCCTGGGAACTCACATCTTTTTTTATCTTTATGATGATTTCATGAATCCTTTGGGTGATAGCAGGATCCTCCTCGAATATCATTCCACCCAGGACAAAATCCAGGGTCAGGATCTCTTTGGCCCTATACAATCCAAGCTCTAACTCAATCAACGTGACTTAGCTTACCTGACCATGAGCAGTGAGGGCTTGTTTCATACAAGGTTCAATCTCCACCTTGATTTGGTTAGCTTCTCCCCTCTAAAAGAGCCATAGGTGGGAAAAGTCAGTCGAGATATATCCATTCAAGGATTTGGAAAAATTTTGACTCAGAAGCACCCCGTAGGTCTTAGGGATGTTGACCACTTGAATGTAAATGATGTTGGATATCTGATGATCTTGTACCAACTGGACTTGGACATTTTTCAATTCTCCCACCATCTTGATAGCTATTTTATCAAACTAGGCGACTGCGCCCTTGGATGCTGTGGGGGTTGTAACCACCTGAATTTGGTCTGTCGCAACCATGGACCCTGTTTGCCCTAAGTGTGATCATACCCTCGATTTATGTCCAAACGACCCTGTTACTGCTTGGCATAATTCTTTTAATCAATTTAATGTC